>DWME01009471.1:0-10908 GCA_018244795.1 Parelbella ahira ahira | reverse complement strand
TTAACTCTCTCAATATGAGAGGAGACCCATATTCCAACAGTGGAATGACAAATGGGTCGATTATTATTATTATTATTTGGTCTTGGTTAGCGTGGCAGACTTAGGTTAGCCTTGAACCTTCCAATCAGAGAGCAAACATTTGTTGTAAAGGGCTGATGACGACAATGATGTTAATGATGACGATGATGTTGATGACGACGATGATGTTGATGATGACGATGAAGTTGATGTTGATTTAGAAACACATTAAGATCAAAAATCGTAGAACGACAAGTTTTGGTTTTTTCTGGTACATTGGAAACAATCAGTGTTCCCATCCTTAAATCTAATTATCTTATTTAAACGTAATAGTTCAGTCTCGTTCTGATGCGACCCAAATGAGTCATGACTGACCGCAGAACAATGCATACACTGTTTTGTGGCAATAACAACATTATTTTAATGGCAAACTAGTCGTTTGCGTATTGAGTTTACCGAATGTCCACATTGTGTTGCTTGTGTCATCAGTCTTATAGGACCTGATGTGAATGGTCGCCACGTTGCTCATGTGCGTTGCGAATTAATTGAAGGACATAATACAAAGACTTGACAAGAAGTTGTATCTACATACAGATAATGTATAAACAAATCTATATAAGTATGTATTTAGAACTTTATTTATGTTCAACACCTGGCTGGGTCCTATAATAATATCATGGGTCACTCAGATTTGTGTTATAGTAACTATACGGCTCATAAACTACATATATACATATAACTACATGCTCATATCGATATTTTTACTATGCCCAGACACAGAACAAATATGTGTGCTCATCAAACAAAGATTCATTCCGGGTGAGGTTCGATCCCACGACCTGGACTCGGTTATTCGGTTCACAAATCAATGGACCAATCAAATGCTATAGCGTAAACCCGGCTTAGTTTGGGACCGGATGCCACGTGCGACCTTTCCTAATATATTAATAATAAATTTATTCATTCAATTGCATCGTGCATAACATTCAACAACAACTGTAATGAATCACCCTTGGACCTAGGTTTATGTCTGATACTTGTCAGGTCTGTTAAATAAATTTATGTTTATGTCAAGTATGTTAAATAAACAAAAGGGTTCTTCTTATACATTTCCATCTATTGTAGAATAAACACACGCACTTACAACCACACGGACACGCACACACACAAAGTCAAGCACGCCCGCACGCACACAAATACACAAAAGCACACGCCTTCTATTGTTTGAATTTAGAGGCGACCATTTCAAACCTCAGAAATAGCGGCAGGTCTGTGTCCAATTTCGAATAGGACAGATTAGTCACATCTTGGGATCACACTTACAGTAAAATGAATCACTTGGCTTTTGACACTTATTATACTTCAACAGTCTTATTCGAAATTGGGTGCAGGTGTCCGTGGACGTTACTAGCCACATATCCTCAATTCTGACTCTTTTACCTTCTTCACAAAAACATTACCTATCAAATCACTTATTCTTAGTAATAAATTACTAGCGTGATTGAAAAGATATTGAGGAGAAAGTTTCTACACCAGATCCGTGATCATGACTCATATAGGCCATGGTATGTCAGCTATTCGCCTGATGGCGCCGTCAAGCTTGTTGTTGCTCACATTTGAATTTACAATTTCAATTAGTTAATTTACAATTTACAATTTCAATACAATTAATAACATATTTTTGGAGAACAGTTACCGCAATCTATTACCGGGAATGGTTCTGCCAACCTGCTTTTGACCAGCGCTACATCGTATGACCTTGGCCTTTTTAACTCTTTGAGGTGAAACCATAAAAGGATTAACGGGGTAGAACTTTTGTTTAATATGTGTGTACACATGCGCCATTTTGAAATATTCTTTGTATATAGATGTAAAGCCAGAATAACATGACAACATTTGTCTCTCTGCAGAGAGGTTTTTATAGTGAATTATTAAACCATCTTCGTAAACTTTCACCTGGTTTTGTCTTGGGGTTTGGCCAGTCGATCCGCACACGACGTTGTGCCTAAGTTGTGCAATGTGTTATTGACCTCTGTTGTGGATATGCAAAAAATGTATGTTGAAATAATACAAACCGGTTTTCCGAATTCAATTTATAATAGTTACGGTCCCTTATAGATTGGGATTGAGGTATCATGCCCCGGATCCATGCGCCCAGAGGTCAGATTACCTAGAGACGAACGATGCACGAATTGATCGTGGACAGGCAATGGAAACCAGATTTAACCAGATCTATATCGCTATTTGAATATTCACCAATATGAGCTCTACATACTCGTATAAAGTTTTATTTGCTCTCGAAGTAATGGAAACGTTATTGTACTATGACGCGAAAAAAGGAGATTAGTGGTTTTAGGTGATGAATTGGACTTCGCTGACTAATATCTGAATAATCCTGAGGGAAGAACAAGGAACGGAAATAAAAAAGAGAGAAAAGAAAAATAACTTAAAGAAGACGGCCCAAGTAGAAGGCAGACGAATTGTGTGCGCTTGACAAAACTAGACAACACGAGAAAAGGGATAATAGTAGCAATTGTGGGAGCCATTTGTCCAACAGTGGGACAGTTAATACAAAAGTACTCCTACAATAACATTACCCAGAGTAAACATAATCATTAAGCGATTGAATAAAACATCGATCTTTCCCAATGTTATATGGTTATGTACATTGATATTGTACAATGCATCCATACTATTACGATGTGATATTTCTTTCGAAATATTTCGTGATGGCTGTAATCATTGAATATTCATACATATATTTATATCACCCATTCCTTCATTTTACATTTTAGATCACCTTTTTTTATAAATACCGATTTTTTTAAATATTAAATTTATTATTTTCAGAATATTTTATACTAAAAATTTTTTATATTTAAAATATGGTATTTGAAGGATTAAATAAAAAAACATTGAATTTTTTAAAGAAAAGTTCCATTCCTTTTGCGGCTGTGTTAAATCTATAGAACACTCATTGGCATATTTTTTATTAAATATAGCGGTAAGCGCTTATAGTATGATGACATAGTTTCGAATAGCGGATATTTTTGACTAGCATATAAGTGTCAATGGCCTTTGTGTGTCACTGCTGACTAATACGAATAGCAATGTACGAATTTACATTTTAAGATTATCTGGTGGTCGTCTTAAAATATGTGTAATTATTTATGCTAGCAAGGTTGCAAGCGCGACTGCTGATCGCGAGGACCTGGGTTCGATTCCGGTTCAGGTATCACAGGATTCTTCTGGCTTAGATTTTCTAGTAGAAGTTTCTAGTAGTGTCTTGGAGCATGGAAGTTAACCAAGTGCATGTTGGCTTAGGTAACATGAAATATTTCCAGAACTAAGCTTACTGTATTCAAATGCACAGTACCTTCTACGATATGTTTAATTAGGTAACCTGAACTACAACGACCGCACACTAGTGTGAACTTGACCGGATTGTGCATTAATTACAAAGATAACGCTGGTCAAGGGCGCCCTTTGTGTAACGATCACCCTTGACCGTTCACTGAGATAAATAATTAAACGTTTCCTCAATTAGTTATCGTGAAGAAAACTATACAATTAATAGTTTTTAGTTCATCGGCGCTTGTGTTTGAAAGTGATCTGGAAGGAATTATTGCGCGCAGATGTTGACCTGAAAAATGTCTTTATTTGCATGTGCAATGTTCACTATCATTATTAAGCTAGAATATATGAGACCAAGAGCATTGGTCATTACATTGAATGTAAAAATATTTGCATAGATATATATTTGGATATTTTCAATAGAAGTCCTTGAACTGTCTCGTCACAACAGCATTAGCTCAGTTTGGAATCAAAAGACTCAAAAGAAAGTTACTTAAAGCCTCATTGCAAGCGACTGGTTGTTTTATATATAAAAAAAACTATCAGTTCCAAGACAATAATTTATGTATATTTATACTTACAGGTGGGAAATGTATATTCAAACGGGAAAATGCATGACTAAATTGTTATAAAAATAAGAAACTGAAAACCTCTGTATGCATGTCACGTAATTGCGAGGAAAAACCGCGGAAACGATGCCATTAAATCGCATTAATTTAGCATCATGTAGATTACCAACGTGGGAATTGTTTAATTAGTATTGTAAAAAAACCCGCGGGCCGCGCTGTAGTAAATGTAGCTTACTGTGACATGATTAAGCCTCTTATGCGCTCGCCTCGTGGCATAGAAGTTAGTCTCCCACTCCAAGAGTTCTAGATTCGAATATTGGCACGCACCTCTTTCTTGATGAAGACGTGCGCGTCATAAGATAACCAAACTATCACTTGTTGTAACAGTGACAGTAAGAATTGTAACGAAACTTTCAAACCGAAGATTTCTCCGAAATATTCTCAGCTCAGACGTCAGCCCAACCCGCTTTTGACTGGCAAAGGTGGATCAATAAAATGTAGATGATTCACGACTTTAGGTATTATATAAGTTACGCTAAAAGGAAAATATAATTATATAAATTCGTAACCAGTAAATTATCTATGGCTATCACGTTCGCATGAATATAACATCGATGTTTCCTGATGTCATATTGTTATTTCTCCCGATGTTATATAAGTATCATCGACAACTGCTTAAATTGTACCTATGGTGACATACTTTTGCCTTTCAACGATTATATCGGTGAAAACCTATCGAGATTATTTTTATCATTGTATTTACATGTAATTGAATTTTACTTTATTATAATCAGTCTATCACAGCCAGGAAATCGGTATTATATAAAAAGATCAAGTGATAAGCTGACGTTCACGAAATTTACACATTAAGTTAAGGGGTACTAGGGCGTATTCAATGTCTAACGGCTCTCCCAGCTAACTGTGACTGAAGCGGAGATTCTATTTTAGATTTGTCTTTATAGTTAGGTATAAGAAATACATTCTAAATACATGGAGAGTTTTTTACAATATGTAACATGTAGATACAAAGATAATATTTGGTACAGATATTTCTTGCATTACAATGCGTATACATTTCATTATTCATTATGATAGTACGGGATATTGTGAAAGACAAGGTTATAAAATAGTACGTATTCATCTGAATTTAATACATAATTTAAAAGTCTATAAGGCGAATCGTTCTAATATAATTATTGTCAAGTATTATATAGCGTTAACATCATTACAGCGAAAATATCATTAAAATTCATAATAATGTAAGTTCTCACGTATATTTTTTAATTAATGGTAAAATCTTGAAACAACTGAGCTGTTGATAAACTACTGACATTTCAACTGAAGTAGATATTCATGCAGATAGTTTTATTCGACAACACACGACACACACTCATGTTTATCACAAATATTTGTTTTGCGTGGGAATCGAACCCATAATCTACTCTCAGTAGTTAGGATTACTAACACTAACCACTGGCTCTATAGCCCAATCTATTATACATGTGTATGTACGTTCTGTCTTTCACATAATTCTTGCTTTCAATGTAGAGTTACTTTACGGTAAGCTAGTACAAGTGTAGGTGATAAGCGACGATGTTTCTAACAGTAAGTAGCCTAAACACGTGATTGACACACGTGATGATTTATCGATTGGTTTATTAGTATGTTTTGAACTTAGAACTCTGTATTATACGATTCAGGAACGCGCAGGGCGACTATATATGGCAGGATTCCTATGAAGCGTTGGAATAAAACATAAAATCACGCCTGTAGTCCACGAAATGGTAATTAAAGGAGTGTTATATGCTCCAACGTTTCACCAATTACGTTTGTGTACGTCGCATGGAATAGGTGGTGAGCCTATTGCCATACACCTGGCACAGATCCAAACTCCGACTTACTACTAGGAATTTTAATTTAGAAAAACCCAATAATATTTTTTAGATCCGGAAATCGAACCCAGAACCTCTCAATCAGCAACCACGTTGCAATAATTCGACTAACGAGGTATCCAGTTAAATACTTTAAGTAATTGGTTTTATGGCATAGTACCTATGTTATGATATACACAGTTCCATATTAAATATTTTGTATAATTTGAATGATCATTATCATCCGCCCGTCATCGTCCACTGCTAGACATAAGCCTCTCCAATAGCATTAGCTCGATCATCAGTTCTTCGCATCCAACCACTGCCAGCCATTGCGTATATCATCACTCCCCTAGCTGAAGGGCGTCCTGCACTACGTTTGCCAAGTATATTTTGAATAGTCATTATAATAAAATAACTTTTTGTATACTGAACGGTAATTTCATGTGTAAAGTAATGACTTTCGAGTTGGAAAAGCAGGTTAATGACTAACCAGCGACAGCGTTATCATGGTTTGCCCTTGAACAGACCACAGGGCTGTGGTAAGGGTGAGGTGACGTCACTGATCCAATGACGTGTTACTGATAACCGTGTACTGGACCACAGCTTGGACAGTCGCACCTTGGAGCGTCCTTGATCAAATCGAAACATGTGCAATTTGTATCATTTTCAGCCACAACAGTTGCGTTCATTTGTGAAACTTTGTGTAGTTTCAAATTCGAATAAATTTTAACAGTTTGCTGTTTTGAAATATTTGGTTATTGTCGTTTTAAATTTTGTTGTTGTATAAAATATATGAATATAAAACTTTGCATATAAGATATATCACTCCATATATAACAATAATGTTCGTAACCCCAGAGAAATAGGACAAAATATGCTTTTTGTTTGTAAAAGAAAGTATCTAACAATTCTGGAACTATGCTAAATGAAAGCCTGCATTATGTTAACCATACATTCACTACAAGTCATATACAAGTACTTTTCTATATTTCGATGCGAAATCTTTTACTTGAAACTGCCGTTAAACTGTTATTCGCTTTTGAAAAGTAGTCATCGATCAGGTAATGGATTCAAAATACCATTTGTATGTCGTACTACGTACTAATCACCGCACAAACAGGAATAATCCCCTACAAAACGTTGTTATTGATGAATCAACGAACGTAAATGGCAATGAATCAGAAGATTACCAAGAATTAGAAAGTAACATTCACCATGGCGTTTATTAAAGAAACTATTATGATCGATGTGTCAAAATATTGGTTCAGACGTATGAACACACGCGCAGGTTTTTCCTGAAACGCAACGCCACGACCAACTAATATTCATGTACCTTTAGAACATGTGCACTTGTTGTGCACATTCAAAGAATCAAACACTTGGTTGGAGGTTAGAAAGAGAGAGAAGGAATGCGTAAGGAATGTCGATAGGTCTAACCTTCCTACCTGCATGCGTCATATTGATAATGAAGAAAAAGAAACTGAAAAAAGTAAAGACAGTCATCCGCGGTCTTCTGCGAAATGTGAAAGAGGATAAAAGATGTTAATTATTTCCTCTTTTGTGTGTTGCATTGTTTGGTGCAGTGAGTAATTGGATTAATCAGCGGTCATTAACCAGACTGCATGTGTTTAATGAGATATATTTTGGTATTTTGAGATGCGTCCGTTGAAACTTGAGAACAGTTACATTATGTGTTTATTTTAAATAATGTGCAGTGGAGTAGGCGTGGATATAAGCGATCTCATTCTAACACGGTATCATATCGATGATAGGAATTGTGAAAAGATTGATGATGTTGATATTGGTAATAATGCTGATCTGTAATAAAACACAGTTTTAAATCTGTATGAGACCATTACGGTTTCTAACAAAATCTTCACGGTCATAGACAGTTGCGTGTTTTCTTTTTAATTCTTGCATATTATAGTATTTTTCTACAGAACTTACACATAACTCTATTGGATATTTTTGTATTGGCAGTAAACTGAGCCTATGTTATTTTAGATGCACAATTAATTTAAAAATAAGACAAAAAGCCGAAATCAAATAAAACAAAATCCTATAAGAATATCTCTATGTGGTTAAAACATTCACTGGTATATAAGACATAGTATTAAAAGACACCAGTTAACATGACAATTGCAAATAAAAAGGGGCTCCAAGTTCAATACCTTATCTGCAAAGTAAATTACGGCACACGGCTGAGCAGTGCTAACCCTTGCGAATAAAAAATATCTTTAATCAGAATCCAGAAAATATCCCATTAACTAAAGAGACAGGGAGGGCCATCTCGAACCTTGAGCACGTAGCGACGCCAATGATCCCGAATTTACGCTGCCGGGGGCCTAATCGGCCATTTTTTCCCGCCTGATTACCAAGTCTGCTAATATTGACCCCCCCTCTCCTTCTACTAACAAATGCTAACCCTTTCGCGCCCACCCCATCCGAAAAAAAACCCATAAAATATATCTAATTAAAAAATATCCCCGACTCAAGACTGACGTCCATAAAGAATGTCAATTAAGGTTGGGACTTTTTTCTGCGCTACATTTTTTTTGGTCGGTAATATTTTCTGTCGTTCCGCGGCGAGGCAAGGGGTTAAGATAGCGAAATTAGTATCGGTATGAAATATTGAGTAATTTAATATTTGCAACTCGGGGGCTGTTTGGACCCTTTGTTTGAAGTTTACTGATATGTTTTTTTATTATTATTTTTTTAATCTCTGCTAGTTCTGAATATCAAAGGGAAGAGATACTAATGAGATTTTGCGTTAAACAAAAATAAATGGAATTTAAACATTGAATATATAGGAAGCAATGGTATTAAAGTTTTCTTATGTATTTAACTTCAACATTAACTCTTTCTATCTTCTCGCTGTATTACACATGTCTTCTCTCAGAATGAGAAGGCTAAAGCTAGAATGTCACGCTAACTTGACACGACTCCTTGGCGCAAATTTTCAAAAACGTTTGTGGGAATCATAAGATACTTGAAGTTTTAATCTAACGTGAGGTCTGATTGTAAAGACTATCCTCTGAGGTCGAACGACTTGGTAAATTCTTACTGAAAAAAGACTACTGGATATTCATAAATATTCATATTAGCCGTTGATAACATTCATATGTGAGAGAAATTACACATGACCGGCTCAGTTCAAATCAGGCGGAGCTTGTGCTGTGGAAACGAGACAGCTGATAAGTTCCATAATATTCACCCATATTCCATTTGTATATACAAAATTATAACAATTATTTTAAACAGAGAGTCACGAGTCCTCGTGCTAATTACTCGAAAATTTGTTCCATACGGTAATCAAACCCACGTGTACTATTTTAACAGTCACTTAATCACTGGACCAACAGTCCCGGCAAATAATAATGGAATTTTGGGGTCATGGATTTTAAATCTTTATGTAAAAATGTATAGTTTCAACCATTGTATATATTAATATTTAGGTATGATTAAATATTATGGCTTTCTATGTTACTTACTATAATAATAGGTAAAACTGTCTGATTCTTCCAAAATGCAACTCTGTTGTCAAAATAATTACTAGTTAATCATAGTTCAGATTTTCGTATTGTCATCTTTGTTTGTTTTTAGAAAGATAAATAATTAGTCCTTTAGTAGTAAATATTTTTATGGTAAGGTGTGCGTTACGCTACTAGCCTATAACCACCATAAATACCATAGATTTCTTTAGTATAATCATTCTAATTAAAGTATTAGTATAATAAAACTATTAATATAATAAAACTACTAGTATAATAAAACTAATTTCTTTTGTATACTGCTCTACATCAGAACAAAGCGAACTATCCCGATAGAGCCATAATTCTCAAACCGTACGCTGCACTAATTCAATTGGTGCGGAAATATATCGCACAGATTAGCAAAGACGGAAACAGCGGGGCAAAAAAACAAGAAAAAAAAATTAAAAAATCTTCGGCAAAGTGGTTCCACTTGAAAAATCCTTATTAAATCCCTTAGAGCTAAATAAGTTCGTTTGGCGACCGGGCTATATATTTTTTTTGCGTTCCCGGTTTTTTTTTGGTAAATTAGCAAACATTCTTGCCGATTTGTATGGCTTTGCGCGGGGCAATTAGTGATTGTCTTGTGTCGAGGGCTGGCAGGACTATTGGCGTTTTTTTTTTCTTTTTAATTTGATTAATGAACGGAACGTGTTAGGTAAATTGTTGGATTAAACGCTAATTCAGATAGAAACTTCGTATTTATGATAAATATTTATCTGATATATATGTACATTTTTGAACTAATACTGCAGCAACCGTCGCGTCATTGAATATTCGATAAGTTTATTAAAGATTATTTCACAACGATGTCTGTAGTGACGAATGTAAAAAAAACGTTAAGTGAAGTAAATGGTTAATGTCGATATAAAATAAAATGCAGGGCTTAATAATATAGTCCCGATTTACATTTCGCCTGGGACACACTTGAGCATAGTACCTGGACAACAATGCACCACACTAATGGAAATAAAATCAATATTATACATAACAATGCAGTTGACCACAAGCTGTCATGCTCGTAATCAACACAACGTTACACACACAAGCATAAGTTACAGACACACAGACACACAAAGACATCTCATCCGGTATGATAAGCAAAATGGCTGTCGCCAATGAAAAGTAAATATATAAACACATAGATATGCAACTCCAAAGCGCTGAAAGCGCATGAAGCTGCTGCAACATCTTAATGTGGATAAGACTTCATTAATAACTAATACATACATACATATATCTTGGAACGTCTCATAAACGGTCACCTGATCCCAAATTAGGTAGAGTGCGTGTCGTCCAGACAGCCGGTAAACTATACACAATCGTAACTGTATGCTATGTACTAGATTAACTCATATACATTTTTCGGGATGGACCAACAAGTATTTGACCTTTACGAGGTCCTTCATGATGTCCATCATGATTAGCGGGAGCTCATATCAACATGATTGTGTATAACATCGAGACATAGTAGCAAGCATGTTATGTGTGTGTCCTATTCTAAGCAAATGTAATGTTTGTAATATGCCAACTCGCACTTGGTCAGCGTAGTAGACTATGATG
>DWME01009470.1:0-10908 GCA_018244795.1 Parelbella ahira ahira | reverse complement strand
ACCCCCACCCTCACCCCGCACCGTTCACCGTTTACTATACACTGGCATTTTACTCCGCTCCTAGTTTAATACAATAACTATGATAATACCAAGAGTTGGGAAATCTGTGCACGTTCAATTTCCACCAAAAAAATGTATCAGCGAAAATACTCTGCCAGAATTATGCTAATATGTATAGTAAATGTATGTTTTTGTTATTTTTAAATTTTATTTATTCCGCAGATTCAGTGATATTCGACAACAAGAGCTCCTTCCTGAGGAGCAGGAAGGTGTACTACGACGTGCTGATCTCCGTGCCGTCCCGCGACCTCAACATGAGCGACGAGCCCGAAGAGGACTTCGCCGATAGCGCTGTGGCCACGAATTCCAACGTTCAATAGATGGTACATTCTAGAAAATTGACGTCACCTAAAATACTCTCGAATTAATGCTAGCGACAGCTTCAATCATAATAAAATATTGCGTGACGGATACAATAGGATACGTGCGGCCTGCTCCGCCTTTTGTGACTCGTGCGTTTGGCTCCAATATAAGGGCCGTTCTATATCGTAGCTCTTTAAATTAGTAAAATGTAATAAAATTATAATCGATGGTATTCGAGAACATTCGATGAATTATGCAAGTTAAATGCAATATACTTATATGAAATTGCATTATTATATTTATCAAATAATAACTACGCCGTGGTGTTCATTGAGAACGAGGCCTATGGCTATTCCAAATGTTATTGCTATTTCACTTGCTATTCACTTGCTATTCGCCCAAACTAAAATGTTTCTAACAAATTTACAAAACATGTAAAGATAAATTATATTACATCATTCATCTATAGACAGTGATAGCTTAGTGATTAAGAATTCAGCCTCTCACTCCGGGGGTGCTGGGTTCAAATCTATGGCGCGTACCTCTTTCCAAAAAGTGCGTTTTAAGTTTAAATATCACTTGCTATCGGTAAGGGAAAACATCGTGAGGAAACCTACACGCTTTAGAATTTACAAAAAAAAAAACAATCCTAACGTGTGTGAAGTATGGCAACCTGCGCTTGGCCAGTGTAACATACTACGCCCTTAACCCTTTTCATTCTCAGTGGAAACCGGATTTAAAAAAAATGTAACTGTTCATAATGAAAATAATTCGCAGTGTAGAATTAATCTAAAATTAATTTCCTTTTGTTCGCACTTAAAGCAGCCACTTATACTTTTTATAACGTTTGCTATATTTAGTTTCTATTAATAGAATTAAAAAAAAACTGAAAAGGTACAATAATAAAAACATAATAATAATTAAAAGATACAATAATAAACAAGCCATAATAATAAAGTCATCAGCCTATCTCAGGCCACTGCTGGACATATGTAGGCCGATGAGCGCCATCGCGCCCTGTCCTCGGCTTTTCGCATCCAGCATCTGCCTGCAGCCTTTCGCAGATCGTCATCTGCTTATCTGCCGAAGAACCGATAATCGGTGGAGCAGGCGCGTTCTGGGGTGGAGACCGTTATGATAGGTACCATATTTTAAATAAAGGACGTATGAAAACAGTTATTTTAACGTCAACAATTATGTCAAGCGTGACATTTTATGTAAAAATTGACATATGTACTGACGATAGACTTAGTAATGAACTACAAAAGTGGGATGACTTGATGAACAATGCGCAGTAATTTAGATTCTGTAAGATTTTATAATAATTGTATTTTGTTTATGAATTGGACTTCAGTTTATTATACGGTTATTGATCTAGAAATAAACGTTAGTATATTTTAAAGGTTAAATAAATGTACTTAATCTTCCTACCTTAAAGTTAAATATTGTTTTATTTTAGGTTTCGAAGGAACAAGGGTTAGGATTTTATTTTATAAAATATAAAATGTGAGCTATCAAGGCTGAATGTGCCCATGATATCGTGGATGAACAAAAGCTTAGCTAAATGCTTTGTATTGCTCAATATTTTTATTAGTATTAATTACAAGTTGAATGGACGATCCATTTTCTGTGATAAATATATTTTTAACACAACTCTCACAGTACTTTTCGATATTCCTATATGCGGCTGTGAGCTGGAATGTTAATATTGGCGATATTGCCGTTGATTTTTTTAACGCTTACATACCTTCGGCCTAAAATGCCTGGTTGCAAAAACATGACAAAAATAATGTAAAATACTAGCAGTATTGAAATAAAAGGAAAACGTTTGAAAACAAAATGTAGTACAAAAAATTATATATTAAAGATAGCAATAGGTACTTATTCCAATAATAAAATATTAAATAATTTTGACTACCTTGTTGATTGCGTAATTGCAAGCGCGACTGCCTATCGGGAAGTCCTAGATTCAAAGCGCGGGTCGGGTTCTACTGGATTTTTCTAATTTAGAATTTCTAGTAATGAGTCGAAGTCTGGATCTACGCCAGTGTATGGCAATAGGCTCACCACCTATTCCGTGGGACATAAACTCAACTGGTGAAACTTGGGAATGTGTACTGCACTTCTCTGCCTACCCCTTCGGCAATTATAGGCGGGAAGTTACATTACAACATTAAGTAATTTTGTACAAAGTAATACTAAGTATTTGCAAAATAAACAATAATACAGATTTTAAACATGTATGTTTTTTAGTTCATTAAATTTATTCACAGGACAATTTATCCATTAATCAAGTATTATTATCATTATTTTATTATTATTACCATCAATGTCCACAGCAATTTTAATCATTCATAACAATTCAGGATTATCCAAAGTTTGAAAGTATTTGCGGATTGTTGAATTTTTAGCTAAAACAGACGATAGTACAAACGACAAATTTTTTAATTGCTGTTCATTTTATTTGTCATATAAAATAATAACATTTACAATTTTGTAATCCAATCTATTTATGTCGTTTTTATGATTTGTTTGCATCTTTCACTTTTAGCATTTGTACACAATTCATACTAAACTCAGCCATTATTTACAGTACTTCATGTAATATAATATTAAATGTATGTATTTTTGCATTCAATTGTTGGTGTTGCTTAATGTATTCAACCATTATTCGACTAATAAGCAACTGAGAATATGATGTAATTGGCAAGTGTTGGATTTACTGCAAAAATCTAAAATACTATTAATGAAATTTTATTTCAAAATGTTATGTATAATTGATATTAAATGTGTAATGAATAAATAATTTAAGTTCTTCCAAATACCTTACTTAAGTTAAAATACTCGTAATTCGTTAAATATAGCCGTGTATCTGCATGATATCAACAATATGTGCATTAAATAGGTCTTAAGATGTTAGTTACATAAAAAAACTTTACTGGTGTGTGTAATTTGTTTTTGTATTAAACAGTGATAATAAAATTTTGTTATAATACAGAATCTTTTTCTTTGACACCTCAAAACATGTCTCTTTGTATTCCCAAAAAGACTTGACAAATATAAATATCTTTGTTCTAAGACTGTTTACACAATATATGGAAAAATTATTGTTAAAACGATCTATTTTGTGTCCGACATACCTCAGTGCCTGAAGTCGAAAATATTCGACCAAGGTATGTTACCAGTGATAAGATACTGTGCCGAGACGTGGTCCTTTACTGTGGGCCTCATACACAAGCTCAAAGTCGCTCAACGAGCTTTGGAGAGAGCTATGCTCGGAATTTCTCTACGTGACAAAATCCGAAACGGTGAAATCCGTAAACGAACCAAGGACACCGACATATCTCTCAAAATTAGTAAGTTCAAGTGGCAATGGACAGGCCACATCGCTCGATTGACTATCAACCGACGGAGAAGAAAGGTCATCTAGTGGCGACCACGTCTCGGTAAAGGAGCGTAGGTCGCCCTCCTACTAGATGGACTGACGACCTACGGAAGACAACGGGAAGCTGTTAGACTCAGATGGCCTAGGACCGGATGGAGTGGGGCCGATTAAGGGAGACCTATATCCAGCAGTGGACATCGAGAGGCTGACGATGATGATGATGATATTTGTTAATTTGAACCAGTGGGTTGATGTGAGTGGACCTAAAGAAATATTGTAATCAAGATGCCTGCTTGGTAAATGCGATATGAAATAATAGCCACACTACTTGTAGTTTTGAGAGCTCTAAAAGATTTCAATATCTTTTGTCAATGTTTAATATCATATGGCACATTTATTGCATAAATCAGTCAGATAATTTTTAATGTCCAAAACAAATACAGAAAATTGTTTAACTTTTCTGTAAAATATTGAAGTATTTATGACAATAGTTCCAAATGTGATCATCCGTTGCATTAATGTGCGAGACTTTAGTATAAGCAAATCACTCCATAATAAATAAAACATAGTCATTACATTATATGCAAATAATTTTATTAATTCAGCGCTTATAATAATGTTTTCATGATTTGAAACACCAAACAAAATATCATAAAAATTCTTATCTATTACGTTATAATCTTGTATCAAATTGTTAAAAAACTGTTTTTAAATTCAAATCAAATTATAAACTCATATCTGGCCTAATCATCTTCTTCAAACAACATTTGGAGAAGGTCCATGTTGGCGCACTGACTGCCTTCCAATCTCTGAACACCCTTCCACTTGATGACAGTGGGTATTACCATGAGCCTGGATCTGCTATCAGTCCTGAATGGACAGGACTTGTCCTTCCAGCTGGAAACAATAGATTAAAATCATGCTTTCAATATTTGAAATTCATTCAAAACTTTATTTTCTACCAGAGATACTTTCATAGTTTCATGGTCCTTACATACTATTTATACTAGATAAAACAAACACTTCATGAAATAGATTTTAAAAACTGAAGTCATTTATTGATAGTCCAAATTTCAATTCAAGTAGCCATAGTATGGGTTACCAAAAACTAAGATACAAATAGTACTAATAAATAGAATACCAGGCCAACTTACTATTCTCTATTACCAACATCCACATAGACAAATATCACATCTCTCTGTAGTTCACTTAGAAATGACTTGACAATTGGTTCAGCTGAAAAATCAAAAACATTATTTTATCTTCTGACTACCTCGAAATATAAATAGCTTAACACATAATTCATTATCAAGGTAGTGATAAAAAAGACACACTTAAAAATATTAAGGCTATTTATCTTTCAATTTATCACCAGAGAACGAGAGCCAAATAACTCTTTCCTTGCAGACCTGCCAAGCTTCTACAGGTGATGATAGACACAATTAACAATGAAACCAATACATGCCATAAAATTTATAATATTTGTCATTTAATAAACACTACCCATTATTACATATACTAGTAAACAAATATATAAAGTTTTAAATTAACCAATTTGACAATAAATGCACCAACTTCTGCCATTCTCTTTCTTACTTCCAGTGAATAGGAAGTATACATCAGGACCCTTTTGGGGCAGCTTCTCAATGTAACTAACAAACTCCGCACAGTTATTCAATTTATGTACCTTTACCTTCTTTTTATTCATCATTTGAATAGTGTCCAGAGTAGGTTTCAATAGTAACTTGACACAAAAATGACATAAATTGTCACTTGGCACTAATAACAGTTTGCTTACAAGGCTTTATTATAAAAAAGTCTTTATAGTGCTGTTTATTATGACTTCCATATGTTGTAGATTCTTTTACAAAGGAGTAAGAAAATAAAACCTAAATCACACTGAGATCACACTTAAACTTGAAGAGGTAGACAGAGGACAGTAGTACCCGGACGGTGGTAATCTTTTACCAAGAGATTATGGATAAAATAGATATTAATCAGTGATTACACTTTGGGAATAGCTGTGGTCCAGCTTTCTGGATTCAAGATATTTTCATACAATTTTTTTTCCAACTCTTTTATCATTCCACTGTTGGACATTGGTCTACTCTCAGAGTTGGACAATCAATGTCATAGGTTGCCACACTGGCCAACTGCAGATTGGCAGATTTTACACTCCTCATGGAACATTTCATTTATTATGATATCACAGCTGCAGTAATTTATTAGTAGTAACTTGTAAGTAGTGTTCGCTAAGCAATAATTAAATTATAATTATAGCAGTTGAATATAATGAGCTGAAAATAAAGCTCAGTGGTGTGCTATTGGAGAGTCCTATGTCCAACAGTGGACAGAAATAGGCTGATACTATTGATGATGATGTTAAAATATAAATGACATATTAAGCACAATCTCTAACAAGATAGTTGGAAGGCCAACACAGGTACATGAAAATAGATGAATATTTTATTTATATCTAAGCAATAGACTAACATACAGAGACATACATATAGAAAGATCAAAGTAAAGTCGCAGACTACAGCAAGTGAAAATGGGATTATATTTAATTTATACTAGAACTTACTTATTATTATTATAGAACTATTTCATTTGGATAACAAATCTTATTTGATTGGAATTGAGGTCTGCAAACAGGATATAGAAGCAAAAATATATTTTACGTATCTTAGACCAAAGTACTACGAGTGATAACCGAATTATGGATAGCTTATCATAGTCGATGTTCCAACGCGACGAAATGATAAAGTAATGACTCATGTTCGACAAATAATATGAGAAGATAATTATGATAAGTATGCAAACTTAATTAAATATACCTTCAACGCAATCGGGACACCAGCTTTTACCATTACTCTGTTTCGAACCACTGAAGTAAAACAATACCGGTGGACCGTTAGGATTTATATCTTGTGTATATTTGGAGAACTCATCAAACCCTTTGATTTCTACAAACGACACCATCTTAGATGATAGTAGATTATGTTCCGATGCCCTTATTCTATTGAATAAATCGTCTAACTAAGTAATATTCCGCCCCTTTGCTAAAAATTGTTTCTCTAACAGACAGCTGCTGTTATTGTTCCCATATATCTAATCGATATGTCATCATAATGATACTGATTAAAACACAATCGTTCTACAACCATTAAATGATCATCAATTTTGACTTAATAGTCAGTCGCATACGATTAGAAAAATATTATTAATTTAAAATGCAAGTGGTTTAAAATTATCTCACTAACTATTATCTATTAAAAATTGTGAGATATTTTTGTTAATTACGTTATGTAATACTTTTTTAGTTTAATTATACCTACATGTTAAAAATAAAAGAAACTGTTAGCATAATAATTAAAGTAAATACGGAACACATATATAGTTTGGATTTTGGAATAGTTTTTCTTCTGTATTCGATGCAGTATAGTCTGTAGTGATGTTGCGACATGAAATCTTTGTTTTCTAACGGTCACGACATGTCAGTTGAATTTAAATTGAATTATTTGTTGTGTTGCTGTGAGATGAAATGTTATTTTGTCAACTAAAAACAATTCAAGTTAGTGGCAATGGATTTTGCAACAAAAAATGGGTCTTTTCAACCTAGGCCTTTGGCTGAATTACTGCCTGGATTAAGCGGTTGGTCTATTTCGTGTTTACATGCGTTGATATTTTGTGTAACTGGAATGTAAATAAACTAAATTTACATATCCTATTTTCTTATGAGAGTTTTAGTAATATTAGGACTATTATCGTAGTCAAAATCATAAATATTATATACTGGGGCGCTTACTAAATCAATATTTAATTTCAGGTATATTATCGAAAGACGCCGTACTTACCTTGACTGCTAAAAAGCAACCGCGCAATAAAGTGGCTCTCACGAGCACCGCTGTGAAAAACATCAAACCACTTACTATTGCAGAAATGAGAGCAGACATATTAGGTACCTATATAAATGTTTTGTTTTGATTGTATATGTCAATGTTACATAATGTTGTTCCACTGTTTAATTTTCGTAACTATTACATTGCTCACAGCTTCTTAATTTGAGTTTTTCAGCATTTCAGAGACATTCACTATTCATATATTATAAGACATCTCTTATTAACTTAGACCTTTAGAAATATACAAATTAATGTAGAATAAAAATTTTGATATTTGGGTATTTTGGTTTGATGAAAGGAAGAAACGTTTTTCTCTTGTCGCTGATAGATTTTCCGCCCGCTCCCTGTATCAATGCAATTCAAATGAAAAGTTTCATTCTCATGTATAAAATATAAAGATAGTGCAGTAACATGTTATAGTATAAATTTCTCTTGGATATTCCAGCTCTGAAAGTCCCTTCATCTAAAAAGTGTGCTCCGCCAACCACATCTACCAAAAAGAGAATATGGAACTGTTCTGTGAAAGTGGAGAACAAGTCTAAAAGTCATACAACAAATGAACAGTTGAAACACAACTCAGTGAGAAAAGCCCTCAACTTCCAACAAAAGCCTAAGGTTTGTCTATAATTTATATGTACAACATAACTAGTATAAGATGCCATCAGAACAGGTGGGATGTATAATCTGTAACAGGCTGTCGAGCCGCTTGCTGAGAACAGGGGTGAGATGGTGCTCATGAGTGGAGGTACAAGTCTAGCAGTGGACTAGGAAAAGCTATACCATTATTACTTTGTTTATTATTAATACAAATTAAAAAGGGATTGATCTCACAGTGTTTTGTTGCAAATTATTCATGTTTAGCATGTCTGCAGTATATGCATTCTTGCTTATTACTTGCACAATATGTTTACTGTTTTCTAAGCTCCAATCATACAGAACCTTGTTAGGGAAAGGTCAATATGAAATTTGTGGACATACAGTAGTGATGTCAGTTGTAAGTTATATAAAACTCAACATTTTGGGTCATCTAATAATTACCTTTGCAGTCTTTATTAAACCCCAAGATGCCTGTAACTCCAGAGACACCAAAATTCCCGAGACCTGAATTCAGGGCTAAAAAACTACTTCAAGTGCAAGGTAAGACATTTTATACAAAGTCACATCTTGGTATGACTACTATGTAATTAAATAAATAACAAATAATTCTAACAATTAAATAGAATTCAATCTAGTAAATTAGTAATGAAAATTTTCATTTACATAATTTCTAATGACATTGTTTACAGCACAAAATGATGTAAGAATCAGCGGAATATGCAATATCCCCAAAACACCAGTTATCATTAACAAACAGATCAAAAACTGCCTGACACAGGTCAATAAGGAGAACAGTCAGCCTAAAAGAAACATCAATGTTAAACCTCATCACACTGTAGTCAATAAAAAAAGTATAGTGCCCTCTGTGCCCACCGTACCACAACTGAATATGTCATGGAAATCTGATGCAGACAATAGTTTCTTGCAAAAAGAGAAAGAAATAGAACAGACTGAAGATAATAAGAAAGTGATAGCTGAAGAAACAATGTTAGAATTTATTGCCCAAGAGTCTCCCCCTGTGTCAACGCCATTTAAGGAGTATCGTAATGTTGAAGACTTTTTCAATCATTCAGATGATATTGATGACTCTGCCCTTTACAGTGATAATACAATAATGTGTTTTGATAAAATGTCAACTGGAAAGGACAACAACAAGAGGGAAGAAAGTGTTATTGTCTCATTGTGTGATTTGCTTAACAAAGGAACTATAACAAATGTTGATGTGCCAAAAACAGAATTAAATGACTTATTAGAAGTTGAGAAACAATTGGAGCACAACATAAAAATGGTAGAGAATGGCATTAAAACTTTAAATAATATTAAAGATTCTCAATTGCAGTCACTTGAATATGTGAAAAGGATCATCAATGAAAAAAGGACATGTAGTATATCAGATAATAAAAATAATATCATAATCAAAGAGAAAAAACAGATAGAAAAGGACAATAAACACATTGAAATTAATTCTGTTTCAAATAAGTCTTGTTCAGTAATAAAAGCCAAATCTCCCTCATATAAGATACCAAAGAAGAACCAATGTTTAAGAAGAAAAGTATTGTACAAGTCAATGCCAAATGTATCTAATGGAATGCACACACCGAAGAAAGAAATGGAAAAGAGGGCATTTGACATGTACATGGAAATGAAAACTAAAGGACAGATGAGTTTCCTAAACACACCATGCATGAAGAGGCGAAATTTAGACATACCTGACACTCCATCAGTCACATCACATAACTTGCAAATGCAATTAGATAAAATATATAAAGACAATACATAACATTGCTGATATTCATACAGGAGTGCATAAGGTTAGGAATGTAGGTAGAAATATTAGAAACATTGTAAATTTTATTTAAAAAGTAATTTTGTATACTTGAAAAGTAATTGCTATATATTATGGAACAGGATTCTTATGACTGCAGGCTAATATATAAATTATATACATGGTGTTGTTGTGTTAAGTGCAAGTTAGAAATTAAAATATAATATGTCCACACAACAATGGTAAGATTTTGGAAATCACTTGGTACATGTTGCTAAGTTCTCATTGCTATATTGCTTTTGTAATAACGTTGTTGGTGATATTTAAGAAAAAAATTATTGCACATTCAGTTTTCACTTAATTTCTAACAGTATATTATTATTACTAAAGACAATTACATTATTTATCTTTGTAACAGGTGTTATAACATAAATTAAGTTATGCTGTACTAAAAAATAGAACATAAATTAAGTTATGCTGTACTAAAATGCACTATGTCTGCTAACATACAAATATTAAAGTTAAAAATAAGTTCAAGCAATATTATTATTTATAAAAGTTTAAATATTATTTTTAATAAAAAATTTGATATAGCATTATGAATTTGTCTTTATTAAATGCCATGGATTTTGTGATTTTGTGCTATCCATTAAAATTCCATCAAATTCGTAAGTCCATAGAGATATTATATATAGAGTAGGGAGATATACGACTGCCGGCAACGTCTGACGGCTTAGGAGAGAAACTATCGCGTTAACTATCTCACTACTGACGCATGACTCACACTAGTGCTACCTGTGTGTGCGCGTGTAGAGAGAGATGATAATCGACCCATAAGTCATTCCACTGTTGAAATATGGGTCTCCTCTCATATTGAAAGGGTTAAGGCCATAGTC
>DWME01009469.1:0-10908 GCA_018244795.1 Parelbella ahira ahira | reverse complement strand
CCCCGGGACTTAACGTAACTGGTGAAACGTGGGAGTGTGCTACACTCCTCTGCCTACCCCATCGAGGATTACAGGCGTGATGTTACGTACATAATTGTTCGTATTAAAACGATTCCCTTAAGGGTTTTTTTTTATTTTCTGCCATTATACTGTGTCAAGGTTATAATAATTCGGCTGGAACAAATTTTACTTCACGCTTACCTACTATTACGTACAGTTCCTTCTAATATAAGTAGGTGCTTATTCTTTATCTTTAAATTTATGTTATTATATATATCCATCATATAATCATTACTTTGCATCAAGAATATTAATATACTGATAGCTTATCAGGCAATTTAGTAGATTACACATTTGGATAAGTAATAATAAAATAAAAAAATCTAACGACTCTCAAATCTAGGAATTGAAATCTATTTATTGTTGCGTAGATTTTGGTTTCACTTCTATACGGAATTTTTCATTTAGTTGCTATGCCAATGCTAATTTCTTTTATTAATTCAGAAATAAAATACAACCAACCAGGCAAAAAGTGAAATATCAATTGAGCCATACAGTCAACATAAAAAGCGCCTACACTAACCTACTCTCTCTCTGGAGATGAAAGCCACATTTTAGCTAAGATGAATCTTGCGCATAAAGATACGTCGTTTCCAGATAACTGGTATAAAGTTTTAATTCTAAAAGATCCTTCTACTGCTACCTCAATCAGTATACCTACGTCGTTTTAATACAACGCTGTAAGATATGGTCAAAGTATCTGGTTTTCATGCACCGTTACGACCTTCAGTATTAAGAAACCAAGACCATGCTGACAGCCTACTTGCCATTATCAAACATTTATTTGGGAGCTTTGTTATTATAGAAAAAAGCAAGTGCAATGTCAGAAGTTTTATGAACTGAGCCTGGACTAAGAAGATTAAGCCCCGGAGTCTATAAACAGGAAGACGAAGTGATAGCACTGCTAAATAAAGACAAGTATAGGTGTAGCCTTTCTATCCTATGTTCTGAATATCCTATGGTCCCCATGCAAACCCTTTTCCTGTTAAATATGTTCATATTTAAATACACACAAATGTCAACTTGATAACAAGAAAAGACTTATATTTATAAAAATAGTTTATTAAGACAGGTATAAAAATATATTTTGTTACAGTGAGTACATAATATAAGTACATTTTTTACATACATTTAGTTTTATTGCAGTTACGCAGCTAACGCGACGGCAATAGTAACTGCGAAAGTGCCGATGCTAAACGCCGCGATGTTGGCTGAACCCGGCGCTGGTGTTGTTATGGGCGCGGCAGTCGTCGTTGTGGTTGTAGTTGTCGTCGTTTCACCTTCTATATTAATGACGTCATCTACGTAACCAGCATCGAAGTATCTCGTCATTTCGGGAATGCGGCGCGCGGACCAAACGAGGTTCTGTCTGGTTGCTGCGATTCCATTGACACAGGTGTTGTACGCTGTTCCTAGTGTCTCGCGGTTACGGTCCAAGAAGCTTTGGAACTGAAACAATAACATTTTATATTATTTATACGTTTATATTGAAGCAATCAAATTTATTTACATTAATAATAATTCGAAATATTAATATTACTAAGTTGATAATTAATATAAAAGTTAGCTGTGAGTTGGTAAGTAAGGTAATTAAGGCGATATAAGTATAGAAAATTAAATGAATAATCATTCAATATACATATATATGCTAAATACTGCAGCTCTTGGTGATTGATTAATCAATATATTTGTATTTAATGAGTTTAACTTAATGAGTGTAAATTGATTGTTTTATAACTTATTAAATCCTTGTGTAATAGTCGAAATCAAAGTAAAGTTGTTAATAATACTTAAAAACATTCGTAGCACGTCGATATCAATGTAGATATAGAGGTTTGCCGTGAGATTATATTCTTATTAATTGTCAAATTTCGTTATTTCGAATTAAGTTTATTTTGTTTTTGAAATGAATAATAAATAATAATTTATTCGATGGACAGCGGCATACTACATATTAATGTTTAAGAGAGACTGTACTTACTGTGGTAATTTGCTGCTCATTCAACAGCCGGCCAGCAATGTTACTGATTGGCGTCGCTGCACTGCCGATACTACAAAAAAAATCATCTTTAAAACAGACCATTATCAATAGCATAGTGAATATAAGGGGCTTCTATTAATATTAAATATTCTAATGAGCCTAAAAATTTTCGATTGGACTGATGATTGAATTATTAATTAAAAATATTATTATTAAATATACCCGAACTTACTTTGTGATTGTTCGAGCGAGGTTAGTTTCCAACCAGGTCAATACACGCAGAGTGTTCGCTTCGTTTCTATTTGTAGCCGAACCGAAAGCGGCGGCGACATCTTGAGGCCTCACTGTCTCCAAGCCATCCGTGATAGCATTGAGGAACGTTGTTAGGCTGTTCTGATCGAGTGTGCAGCCTGCAGCTTCCAGCAAAACTAATTTCTCATTCGCCAAGTCCTCATTCAACTGTCTATTCCAAAGGAAGTTGAAGTCGTCAGCAGTGCCAGTGCGAAGTCCACTGCAGTACACCCATGGACGCATATTTGCGTTAACACTGGTGAAAATAAAAATATATTCCTTAAATTATATATATTTTTACATTAAATTAATATATAGATTAAATCTAAATTCGTCAAACTTGCAATTGTATGTAAGAATGAAATTGTGTCCATGATACTAAACAAATTGTGTAACAAATAGCGTAATATCGCTAACAAAATATACTCATATTTGTGCGGTAAACGCTTTGTTTATTTTTCAAGTGATTTGATATTCTGCTATTCTCGTCCAATGCATCAATTATAGACCACTACATACATTCCTCTTTTATTAAGTTCAAGTAACGAGCTATCATACGATGATACGTAACGAGCTATATGATAAAAATAGCTTCGGATTCGATAAACAATATACTTACAATCCACCGTTTCTCCATCTCTGGAAGTTCTCCCTCGCGGCAGCAACACACTGCGGGTGCTCAAATTCGCATAGGAATGTCATGACGTGCATCCTTAGTAAACCATCCATGAAGGACTCTCCTTCAATTGCACTATATCCAAGACGTCTGGTGATAGCTGTGCTTAGTCTGACTACATCATTCTATATGAAAAAAAAAAAATGTACATTGCTAAAAATGTTGTAGCATCTATAGTCAATATCGCCAGCCCATATGCTGAGCGTAAGGATTGTGAGCAAAATCTGGTTTTGTGTCCAGCAATAGACTGAGACAGGTTGACTCTGATCAGTAAAATGATGCGATACAAGGAGTGTTAAATTTACAACATAATTCTCTAACTATCAATCACAAACTTACTCTCAATCTCTGTAAGTTGGTGTCATCGTGGGCCAGCCTCCTGATGAGGAAGTTAAATCCATTAACAGCGGCAATCCAAGGTGCGTAGGCATCTTCAAACTCCAAGAAGGACAAAATATTGAAAGCCCTTGAGTAGGACATTACTTGGGCTCGTGCGAGAGCGAACACATCGTCAACAATCTGTAATGATATAAAAATATTTTAGATTATTATGTCAGACATTAACTTGTTACTGCGTCTTTAATTGAGACAGTTGATACTCCTATGAAAATTTTTCCTGTGGATCTGTAGGGTTCTTCTCTAGGTTCAAAACCATGGTAGCTTAAATTTACACATTTTGAGAAATAGTCAAAATTCAAAATTATAAAATGATAATTATACATCAGATATTATATAAGTTGATTTTTTGAAATTCACAAAATATGCTAAGATATTTCAAACAAAAATTTATGTACAGCCGCTTCTCTCTTTATTTTACAATAAGAGGAAGAAATATATTTTACACATGAAACGCTGTATTTAAATAACAATAATTTTTAATTACCTGAGCGCGATTGAACTCATGAATGGTCGTTCTGATACTACTTCTCAATGCTCTCGTCAAAAGAATCCAGTTGGTGTCATCGTAATTGACTCTGTAAAAACCTATGGAAAGGAAAAGCAAATTGATTATTCATAAACGTTAGGCAAAAAACAAAAAAAAATAAATTGACCATAAACCACACTCACCAGTCTGTTGCTTATTGAGGATAACCCATTCCAAGCCCGTTGTGCCTCGGTCGAGGACCATGGATTGTGCTGTCATAATTATCGATGGTTTAACATCGGTGAAATCTGGATTACC
Organism: Parelbella ahira ahira; assembly: GCA_018244795.1. Lineage (NCBI taxonomy): Eukaryota > Metazoa > Arthropoda > Insecta > Lepidoptera > Hesperiidae > Parelbella > Parelbella ahira. The sequence goes on along the minus strand of DWME01009469.1, from coordinate 6,717 downwards.
ACCTCTGGTCCAAGTAATTGGAATATCCCAGAGGCTTGGTAACGTCGACACTCCAGTGTTTCGTTCCCATCGAGCCTAAAACATTTATTTTCTTAATAAAAATAATATACTCCTTTTTCATTGAAGTGGACTCTTTCAAAGCATAATGGTACTAATGTACGTCAATATGCCATAAAAGCAATGGAATTTGGAAAAGCTCAAGTAATAAATTTAGACAAAGAGGAATTATTTCTTATGCAAAATTCTAAAGCATTTTCCTAAAATTACCTGGGTAACCACCATACGACCTGTTTGCTGGTTAATAGAAACGGTAAGCAATGGATGACCAGCTTTTTCTGACCAGGATCTGAAGTATCTATCGACGGTAATGCCACCATAAGCCGACAAGGAACCATCTTCTGCAGCAGCTATATCCCATGCTCTGAAGAGGTGGAAAGGCTCGGCGACATCGAACTGCCTGTTAAAATAAAACATCTACTCAGAACAATTTTCAAAATATAGACAGACGTACCTTCAGTAACTGAAAATGACTGAAACTTCCCATCTAATACATATATCGATTTAAGTTGAATTTTGCTAATAAATTTCGATCTTAGAAATGTAGCTAAGCTAGCGGTAGCTAAACATGTACATACTCTTACAAGTTTAGTTGCTTCTTTTCCATGTAGATATCATAATAGTAAAGAGACGCATTTTGAGATGAAGGAACAGTGATTTACTGTATTACTTAAATTACCTAAAAATAAGTTAAATAAATTATTAGCAATTTCAGCAGAAATCAACGCAGCGCTGGAAAGCTAAAATAAAATGTTAACATAATACAAGTATTAACTTACCTTTCAAGAAGATAGTATTGGAGTCCTTTGCGGTAAGTTTCAAAGCCAAGCAAATGGTTAGTCATCTTGATGATGGCGGCACCGCGAGCATAGGTGATAGTGGAGAAGTGGGCGCTGACGCTGGTAGGATCATTAACAGTGAGGTCGGTGAGAGGATGAGCGGTGTCGACGGAATCCGACAACATGGCGACCTGCACCTGCTCCACGATGAAACGTGTGTCATATCCCATTTCAGGTGCCACCTAGTTGGAGATAAACATTTATTACAATTGACATATTAATAACGAAATTATCGCCAAACAATGGAGTCAGTACAATGGAGACTTTTTGTGACAAAAAAATTGGGCTATTTCTTTAGCAAAAAGTTTCACATTTTTAGATTTAGGTTGTTAGATTCAGTTCAAGAATGAAATGTATCATGATTTACTTTTATACAATATTAACTTATGTATTATATTATATACGAATAGAATGTCTTAAAACATGCAGTTGTACATATTTCTGTAAAGAATATAAATTAAAATAAGTGACAGAAAGTAAATATTTTGATAAAACATACACCCTGAGAGCTCGCCATAATATTCTCTAGTTCACCATGATATGTATGTCTACCAACCAACATTGACCAGCGTGATAAATTGAGAGCTGAAAATGTTATTCCTAATAAAATAACCGTATTACAACACTAGAATGATGAAAAAAAACATGACGAAGACGTAAGAGAAATAAAAAGATAAAACATGAAATTCTGTCTTACCTCATGAGTAAGGAAATACTGGTATAACCGAGCGAAGCCTTCGTTCAGCCAGAGGTTATCCCACCACGCGCAAGTGACTAGGTTTCCGAACCACATATGAACGATCTCGTGAGAAATAATGTTGGCAATACGTTGTCTGTAATGGTGATTTGAATTCTCCGGATCGTAAAGGATGAGAGCCTCTCTGTAAGAAAAATATGTCTTAGTGCTCTAATTCGTTCCTTTCGTAACGCCCTTCGGACTTTTATTTTAAGCCTTCTTCATTCCCTCCCCTCCTGTCTCAGCCCTTCGCTGTGTACAGAAATCCTACCATTATCAGTAGGACTAGAAATAATATAAAGTTATTATTGCCTCCTAAATAATTCCATGCAAAACATTATCTAACACCTGCTATGTAGCATATAATATTTCTTTAATATTTCCTAAAATGGAGCTCAGTGGATGTGTGAAAAATAACGTATTGCACTGTCAAATTGAATTACAATACTTACCTAAGCGTTTACAGTATTAATTTGTTATAGATTGAAGAATTTCTTTCGAAAATGCTGTTACCTATCCATTTTATAACATAACGTAATACGTACCTGTTTCAAATTCATTGATTTTTTACTTTAGTTCATCTTTGACTAGACAATGATATTAACTATCTAGCTAGACGACACAATTAGGACTAATTGTCAATCCTGTAATCGATTACCGACGATTGTTTAGATGATTTATTAAATAAGATCTAATTTGAGTTCCGCTTTTGTACAAATACAAATATATACAAATAACATAATATGATATGCGAAGCCTCTTCGCATTTTTTTTAATTAACTAACTGCGTACCTATAAGTCAGGAGACCCCAGTTTTCCATAGCTCCAGCGGAGAAATCGGGAATGGCTGCCTGTTTCATATCCATGCGGTAAGCGACAGAATAATATGGGATTTGGGTGAAATCTTCCATTTCTTCTAAGAGTTTTTCTCCTATGTATAGAGCGAAATCGCCCGTGCTACCGGCGTTGTCTCGTGCGTAAATATGGAAAGGCCGCTGGATGTCATTATTAGTGGCAACTCTGTCGTAATGCGATACAATGAAAGCCAACAGATATGTAGAGGTCTGCGGAGTCGTGAAGAACGTTTCAGAAACTCTGCCATTTACCAAGCTACAAAATGAATCTTGATTTTAGTTATATCTAATTCATAACAACTCTATAAATAACTTTTGAGGGAGGAAAAATACCGTTTTGTGTCCATAAATAATTTTCCACGATGGTGCTTTCTAACTAATAACCATGCTTATATTGAATACAATAGTTAGTAAAATTATCCAAGCAATCAGTTCTGTTTACGTTTTCGAATTATTAATATAAAGTCAAGTCGATAAATAAAAATGAAATGTATAACAAAAATTAATCGTAACCAATTAACTGTTTACATTTTAAAATGTCTGTACTGTAAAAAGAAATGTGATATTTTTGTACATTGAGATGGAATAGTTTACATACGTTGTGTTTACTCTTATCGGCATGTTAGATATGGTTGGGCTGAAGTTGGGCTCTCTGACCATAGTAATATCAAAGGTGGCTTTGAACGAGGGTTCGTCGTAGCAAGGGAAAGCTTGGCGGGCATGGCCCGGCTGGAACTGAGTTGTTCCCATCCACCTGGGGATATAAAACATTGTATTATTTCCATGTTACTGTCCTATAGTAGCAGGATAAAAATTCCATATGTTTTCATTGAATTATTATTAAAATTCCAATTAGTAGGACGTCATTAATAAACATTGGCCAGCAGCATCTGGCGGATTTGCGTCATGAAACAAATCTATGAAGTTTTCGTACCTAGTTGTTGTATCGTCTTTGTACCAGCTTCTGTAGAATCCTCGCATGTTTGTTTGCAAATTTCCTCTAAAAGCCATATTCACTACGTACTCTTGATCTACTTGCAGAACTTGGGTGGTTCTTATTCTAAGGAAACTGAACGGCATTTCGCAAGCCGGGTTCTGATTAGCGACAGCGATTTCTGTATTGTTAGAAAGAACACTCAGGGTTTCAATAGTTAAGTCATTGCAATGCATCACTATTTCTGTCAAGCCTGCAACCGTTGGACTCAAGTAGATGGTAACTTGTCCATCAAAGGTAAATGGCCGGACATCTTGTGGTGGATTGTCGAAGTATGGGGTCAGTGTGACTTCATAGTGACGTGGTCTAGATGTAGCCGGAAGTCGATACGCAGGGTCTCTCAACATCCTCGAAAACTCCTCCCATTCGTCGTCCGGCACTGGCACCGGACTGAGAGTCAACAGGCCCTGGATCAGGGCAACTGCTAAAACTAACTGCAACCAGCGACTTACCTTTGAAGAAATTTGGAAACATTAACAAACAATTTTTTTAAGCTCTTGGCATACGAAACAATTTCGTAAAACACATTACTGTATTATTCTCTCTTTAGCTGTCAATAACCGGACTCATGACAAAAATTGTTTTGTACTACTTTGTTGATTGCTTTTTTACAAGTGACTGTGGAAGTGTTTAATTAAGTATTTGCAACCTATTCTCTTAAGGCTCCATAGCAAGTAATGATAACGCGAAAGATCATTAGGTATTCCACCTTAATTGTGAATAATCGAATGAATTAATGTATGCATATATGTATGTATGTATGTATGAATTTATCTATAAATCTATGTATGAATCTACGTATAACTGAATTAATTAATTTTTAACCTTTGTTTAATTGCAATAACTTTTGTTTTATTGTAATCTAATTCCTCATGGTAGACATAACATATAGGTACCCATGTATAGCTCTACGCTACTACGAATACGCGCTGGTAGCTCTGGGGAGCCATTTGCAAGCGATCATTAAAGTTGGCGACTTTATAAAGTTGTATATAGTTCCAGATTTTGATAATCTGACATCTGTTTTTTTTTAAACTAATTTTTGACTAATATTTCGTTCACATTGCTCTTGTACTTATGCCTTTGTGTTTGAAGTTTGCGTTTAATCTGTTATGTGGTAAATAGTTATAACATAGAAAACTTAGAACGTTTACAATTTAAAAGGCAGTTGTAACTTCTTTAGGTTATTTTTGTACGAAATTGTCTTATTTGGTATTAGTAATAATATTATGGCAATTTCCAGTCGCTAGATAAAAACATGCTTTATGGCTGATACGTACTATCTAAATCCCCATCGCTTTATATTATTTAGATAACAGACAAATTATATATTATTGCTGAATCTATTTCGTAACAACATGCCTGTAGCCCCCGAAGAGATAGGCAGAAGAATGTAGTACACTTCCACGTTTCACCAGTTCCGTTTAAGTCCCATTACAGAGTAGCTGGTGAGCCTATTGGCATACGCCGGGCATCAATCCAGACTGCAAGTCACCACTAGAAATTTCAAGATAGAAAGATCCAACAGTATTCCGCCCGGGGCTTGACCCCGGAACCTCTGGATCGGTACTCTGGTTTGCAACCACCCAACCAATTATGCAACAAATTTGATGGTGCGAATACTAATAAAAAAATCGATATATATATATATATATCGATTCTGATAGCAAAACCCCATAATGATAATGACTTTGTTTTTACTTGGAAAGAAGACCTCCTCGGACTTCAACTTTTAGGTCGTAAGATGATGAATAATTTTAATACAAGTATACTGAAAATTGTTAGTATGTCTATAAAGTCAACACAGAAAAAAAGAAATTTAACATTTTATCTTAACAGCTTAACATGGTTCGTTTATTTTAAATCAAAGATAATCATCCTTGTTTTAATAATTATGATAGTACTTTTTATCTAATTAATTAGGGCAATATTTTTATCCAATTATGAACGCGCGTGCTTCGTGTACCGAAAAATAAATAATTGACGCAGCAAGGACTTTTTAAAGATTATTTTTGTATACCTAACCTCACCCCTGTATTTACTCCAAGAGGTAGGCAAGGGAATGTAAGACACACATTTTTTATCTAGAAGTAAATTCGATGCCTGAAGAAGACATGACTGACTGACAGACTGAAATTGCAGACATGGGTATTGAGATGTGGAAAACTAGTTAAAACCAGAATAACAAAAAAGTTTTGTCACGCGTACTTATTTGGAAGTTGGGAATCGATACTAATTATAAATGCGAAAATATTATGTCTGTCTGTCTGTTACCTCTTTACGCTTAATGGGCTAAACCGATTTAGATCAAATTTGCTACAGAGATAATCCGAAACCCGGGATGGGGTATAGGCTACCTTTCCTCACAAAGAAAGGGATTGAAGGTGTTGAAATAGGGGGTGAGTTTGCATGTGAATTCTTGATAATCGATAATAAAACAATAAAAATTTGTAAAATTACCGAAATGGGGATGAAATAGCACATAAAAATTAGCATAATAGTTCAAACAAATCTGTTATATTTACTAAGCTTCTATTTATGTGAAAATGCAAATGAAATATCCTAAAACATTCAAAATGCTCTCCAAATTAAGTATTCCACGCGACGAAGTCGCGGGCAAAAGATAGTAATAAATAAAATCTTAAAATAAATGTGACATTAAACTCGTATATTGCTTTAATGGTGATAAATAACAGTGAAAATTACATAATATAATAATGCATAATATATTAGGTACTATTAAAATATTGCGATTCACAATTCTATCTCTCTTTCTCGCTTTCTTCAAGTATTTCTAAAGCCTCAAGGTTAACACAGTAAATCTATTACGTACTCTCCAACACCTTCTAATGGATATCTTGTCTTGTGTGTCCGTCTAGTTAAGTAACGCTGACGTTGTTTTCAAATGACAGTTAGAATAATAAATATTATGTATTTAATTACAAACATCAGCTGATGGCTGTCCGCCATGACAGTGAAACTTTAAATTTACATTGTAAATCCTAACCTGAAGGTAACAATTATCAAAAGACTGCAAATTCGAAATACTTTTAAGCAATCTGAGCTTATCAAGTGAATATCTAAAGAACCTTTGTATATTTGGCGTTATTGAATAAGACATTTGTTACGTGTGTCTTTTAGACATAGCTTTATAAACTTTATAGACTATGGCCTTAACCCTCTCAATATGAGAGGAGACCCATATTCCAACAGTGGAATGACAAATGGGTCGATTAT
>DWME01009468.1:0-10908 GCA_018244795.1 Parelbella ahira ahira | reverse complement strand
GGTGTAGGACTCCCTGGAGTGAGACGACGATCTGGGTGTCTGCAAGGGTGTAGTGATGCAACAAGTCGAGGACAGGGCGCAGTTGAGCTTATTACCGGAGGCTTATATATATATATATATGTATCTATGAACGAAGATAAGCTGATAATGATGATGAATGTAACGTAGATTAGAAATGTTATCAAGAGTCTTTCTTCCGGTATTATTGCGGTATAAAGCCAATAAGAGCAAAATTTGTATCAACATGATTTTGTCGTGTCGTGTGTCTGTGTATGTGTTGCACCTTTACGAATTTTTTTTTTGTGAATGTTATAAAATGACGTCAGGTTTGTAAAGATAGAGATGTTTGGCATGGTTCACTTTGTCTACCGCGTAAAGGAATGGCGTTATAATATAAAAACTTTAAGAGTTTTAAATTTATATAATAAGAGGTGGATTATTCCTTTGATTTAAAATATTTATAGTAACGTATAAATAAATAGAACAAGCAAATTCGTCCGTAAGGTTGGAGATACTTGATGCTCCATACACTCTGCATACCTGGTAAGCGACCTGGCGTGATAGTACGATAATAAACGTAATATAATAAATTTATGAGTACAAGAAACAACAATTAATTACGTCGGCGCGATTAAATAATTCGCAATTCTTCGCGTCGAAATAGTTTCATCATTTACGGGGCATCTCTGGTATTCGTGTCACCCGGTCGCGTTCTGAAACCTGTTCCTTTAAATATTTGTGTAGAATTTATTAATATGCTCTTTATTGTGCTCGCTGAAATAAATGGTAAAGTTGATATCCTGTTGGTGTAGTGGTCATTGAACGGAATGTTATGTAGAGTGTTATGGATTCGACACACAGGATTAATATTTGTGTGATGAACACAACTATTTAACTCGAGTAGAAATCGAACCGACAATCTCTGGATCAGCGGTTAGGTTCATTAAAGAGTGCGTCAACGGGACAATATATGTATAAACAAAGCAAGAGTGAAAAGGCTTTGTCTAGGCATCATTCGTCCATATTAGGAGGCGTCTACGTCGTGATCTGACGGAATGACGGCCTAACAAAAGCCTATCATCTAACAAAAAAAACATTTAATTACCCTAGTACTATGTACACCTTCACGTCAGGTCCGTTACGGGATAGGCATAAGAAAGATATTTACATAATTTCAGCAATAGGTTCAGCCACTATTTCATCAGAAATATAACGTACTAGTAACTGGTAGTAATGGGAGTACTAACACTCTGCTACCTCTGATGCTAAACACAGGCGAGATGCTATACCTATTATATATAAATAAACGTATCTGTAAAGATCGAAATATGTGATACTAGGTGCTTCCTACCCATCCGGTAAACACACAGCCAAATATAGCCTTTAATGTATATGTCAACCAATGTCATAGCAACATGTAAGTTCAAGTTCCGAAGCGATTTTGAACGATATATAGTTGTAGCTTTTTGTAACCCTGAGAATGTTGCACTTGACATAGTTTGTGAACGAAGTATGTGCTTTTAATGAATTAAAACACTTTTAATATCAGTATGTAGGTACAAAAATTAATGTGTCGGTCTGTGTATTAAGATAAACCTGATAAGATGAGAAGGATAGATGAATGAGAGTTCAGTGTTCATTCGTTAGAGTTAAGTTTTTGTGTGGTTGTATTTTGAGTTTACTGACGAAGAGAATTCGAAATGGAATGATCAATGGCTCGGTGATGAAGATGATGATGATAGTGCAGCTCACGTCGATAATGATGATGAAGTTCACGATGTTGTTGATGAAGTTGATGATAATGATGACACGATACTGTTGCAATAAACTTTTAGGTCATTTATTGTGTCTATTTATATTGTAAGTAGTAATGTAACTACCATTGGTCAATCAAAGATGGAAATAACAAAAACCAGCAATATTAATTGTTCAGAAGATAATTGTATTTATAAGGCGAGTGTAAATGGTAGCATCGGTTGAGGTAGACTTAGTGTAGGTACTTCAATCTAATCGGAAATATTCTAAAAGAAGATCAGGTCAGTTTCTTCAACAGACGAGCATGTATGAAATCTGCAACTGCAAGTTTCATTAGACACTTAAGGGATGATTTTTGTACAATTCTTTATTAGCCAACGTCTTCGGATTATTTGCAATTTCCTGATAAATTGAAAGATTTAAATAGTTTCATCTCTTATTTAACTCACTTGATTGTGACAAGATTAATGTATGTGAAGGTATCTGCTAATTGTCAGTTGTCTGAAATATCTCGTTATTTATTTCTTAATCTTTGTACATTTTTTGATATTGATTTAAAAATCATCAACATTGTATGTCTGTCACGGCTTACTGCTGTTGCTGGCTGAAATGGAACTGGGGAGTTAGAAGTCTCCGACATCGGCCTGCGTGTATGAAGAGTGTGACCAGTGTTGTAGAAGCACGTCAGATGTGAAACGACAGACAAACAGCAAAATATCAACATCCTGTATGTTCTTAAATACCATATGAATGAACAGGTCATTAACACAACGCTCATTGCACAAGGTGTTTACATGATTACATAATGATAGTACTAAAAATATTTTACTTGCCATTCTGTATATTTGTAAGTAAACATGACAGCAAAACTGTAATTAACTTTACGCTAATCTCTAGATATTTGTTAGTTGTAATGATATCTATCGTAACAGGTAGTACCTAACAAATATACATTGATTGCCTCATTGGTATAGCGGATGCGATTGCTACTAGTGTCACAAGTTCAGTGGAAAACGGGCTTGATGCTATGTTATGCATTTTACTAACACATTCACACATTTTTTATAACTATAACTGGTGAAAAGTAGGAGTGCTACATTTCTCCGCCGTACCCTTCGGGGAAGTAACGGCTTTTGAACTTTTGCTTAGTACAAAGGGTACCACACATAGTTAGCATTTGCCAAATCACCCCTCGTACAGTATTCGGAGATATTGAAGCTTTATGCAACCGCTCGCCGGTACGACGCCTGTCGCAACCTCGGCCGCTTAGATAACCGTTACATAACAGATTGACATCGACCAACTGTTCAGATCGTGTTTTTGGAACAAATGCACCTGAATAACACGGCGGGTGTTGATACCGCGGCATATTCAAATATTGCGGCATTATTAAATAAATATAAGTGCATTAAGTATAAGGTCGAATTTTAATGCTGCGGTGTATTCAAATACTGCAGCGTAATTAAAACTGTGTTATATTTTAAGACTGCGGCATAATAAATATAGTGATATATTTAAATACTGCGGCATATTTAAATGCAACAGCATTAAATATAGGAAAGTTTTTCAATATAGCGGCATATTGAGTACTGCTGCATATTTAAATACAGTCGTATGTTTAAAGAAAAGAATTGGATATCCAGGTCAAATTGATGTTTTTTATCGTTTTCAAAACAAAGAGGTTTTTATTTTGACTTATTTTACTTTTGTGTAAATGTTACAGGTACTTAAATGGAAACATTTAAAAAATGCCGTTTAAGCTTCAATTCCGTTTGATACCCGTAGTTTTTTTATTTTCAAAAAACAAGTAGATTCTCATTGAGGGTAAGTTTTCTTTCGCATAATATTATGACGTTCTAAAAGCGTAAAGTCGAAAAAAGTAGTCTATTTAACAACGGTACTAAATCTTGATAAATTAATCATGCTCTTTGATATATTATTCTTTCCGGTAAAACTGTTATTCTTTTTCTGTTGTAACATTTGGAGTTTTATGATTATTTGCATCGAGAGTTACTTATTAAGTTGCATTTGATTTAAATTCAGATAATCAAGACGTGACTCCGTAGGGGTCTGGACCTTCACGTTGTGCGAAGAGATCTGTGTCTATTAGTAGGACTATTAAGAGATTATTGGTGATGATGATGATAGAGATGATAGAGATGATAGTGATAATGGTGATAGAGATAATGATGATGATGGTAACGATAATGATAACAAACCGTGACGCGATAACGACGGCTGTAATGAAAATAATAGAACTTCTAATAATATAACGCATTGTTATTGTTGTAAATGACAATGATAGATGATTACTATAAGTAAAAAATAAACAGTTTGTGTGTAACTGTTACACGCGATTAGAGTTAAACTACTTTGACGTTGCGACAAATATTAAAATTTATTTATATTGAGTTGTGGCAACTTTACAACCAATTTTTGATTTATGATAATTACCTATGTTATTATTCGTATTTCATTTTATGACATTTGCATGGAAATAAATCAAAGTTTACCCTATGATATGAGAGAATACTTTGCTTGTAAGTATGTAATATGACTGGAGAAATATTATAGTATGTAATATGTATGTAATATGGCTGGAGAAATATGACATAATATTAATATTATAATTAATATTGATATTGAGATACACCTTTATATGTAGGTAGCGAGGCGCATACGGGATATATTGTAGTTTATCTTGTTTTAACCGCCAAAGTATTTTTTTAAAATCTCCAGTTATATTTTTTAAATGTTTAAGCACACGCCAATTGTATTAATATCTTCATGTTAAGACTTAACCTTGTATGATTCCCGCGTTTTTGAATTATTCAAAATGGCTGACGATTGTTTCCATAACTATTCCTACAATAAAAATTAATTTGAATTTTGAAATATTTGAAGTCAACAAATTTATTATAGTTATTAAGTAATTTTATTATTATTATTGCTCAAAAATTTAAACGTTATACATACTTACAAATGTAAATGCAAAAATACTTTAATAGGTTGTTAATAAGTGAAGCGTTACAAAGCCTGAACGTTATTTCCCTCCGAAAAAGTTCTGAGTTATCTATATGTCGCGCTTAATTTTTGTTTTACTTCAAAAAGTCCTGTGTTACTCTCAAGTTGCGTTAAAAAAAGTTTTACTCGAAAAAGTTCTGAGTGTCGTTATAGGCATCTAATCTCAAAGTTAAGTCGTAATAGATGTCGCTCTTGCAACTAGTCGTCCAACGAGGCAGTGGATCACAATATCTTACTTTCAAAATTTCGTGCAATTTATATTTTATTGGTTAAATATTATACGTATCATGTTCACAATAAATTATTGCAGGAATCGAGGAAAGTCTTTCGATAAAGCAAGGTCAATGGCAAGCTATCGAGGGAAGTGTATTTTTTTTAAATATACATTTATATATATAAAATCGGTTTGTCCGTGCGTACGATAAGGCATGGTCAATGTACAGTGCATCCCGGTTCCGGTGGCTAGTTAAAAATATATTCCTGTGGGATGAGGATTGTAAGATTTAATTAGAAGACGTTACTTTAAAATTATCATCATTATCGTCATCATTAACGGCCTTTACTAATAAGCTCCATAGCATCGTCTCCTCAGTTGATCTCATCTTGTTTCTGCCTGCAGCCTTTCGCAGTTGTCATCTTGCTTGATTGTGGTATTTAAGGATCTGTACACGTTACGCCTAATTACATTTGGTCAGCGTGACAGATTATGACAATACCCTTCTCTGCCCTAATACAGATCACACTCATAATGAAGAGGAATGTTCCAGAACCTTCTAAATATATTTACTTGCGATTGTTCTAGATGTTTCACACGCTTTTGAAAGAATTACTATAAAAACTCAGATATATACTCGAAGTGACCCCGGAAACAGTGTTGCTCAGAGACTGCATTGTTAATCGATCAGGACACGTCATTAAGGAAACCTGGCGTCTGTTGAGTGACAAGCGTTAGAGCTATTACAAGCAATTAAAATAACAATGGTCGAAGCACTGCCGTGTAATAAAGCGTTTATGGCATCATATACCCATACTAATGATTGATTGGAGTATTGATCAGTAGTTACTTCTTTGTTAACAGGGCGCTAGGTTTGATTCCCATCTGAATTGTCAGTGTGATTAGCTTGAATTTTTATTACCTGGATGAGTTTGTGCGATGGGCACGAATATTTTGAATTTTTTTTGGGTAATCAAGGGAATGATTTGTATGAAGTGTGATGAATGATGTTAGTAGAAATGTCTAATAGTGACTCGGATCTGTGCCCGGTCTGTAGCAATAGCCTCAGCAACTATTCCATGGTGAGACATAAACGTAACTGGCGAATAATAGGAGTATTCTACACTCCTTTGCCTTCCCTTCAGTGCTTACAGGCGTGAAGTTACGTTTTATGGTATGAAAAGAGAGTTGAATATAGAAGAGTCTCAGAGCTTTACACAAAGTGTGCGTCTGTTAAGCCGGCATATAATTAAATCATTTACGTATGTAGATATTCACGAAACGTTTAAAAGTAACATATGATTATATTAAATGTTTCCGTAATTAAATCCTATTTGGAAATTAAGCTGGGAATTATTTGTAAAGTTCAATGACTTACTTGTGTGTCATTTTTGACAATTCCCGTTGACGTTTAAATTGATGTCTCAATAACAATATGTTGGCACAACGAACATGCCTCCATGTGACGTCAAGTTAGAAAGAGCCTGTGCTATGATAACTGGACAGCTGATAAATGGCATTTCTAAATATATTATGTTTAATTATATCAACGCGCTAGACTTCTTACGAGGTTGGCAGAGAGCACTGAGTGCCAATTATCCCTATCTTTACAGATCTGATGTATTAGTTTTCAGCACACGTTAGTACTGAACGCAAATCGAACCCACAACCCCCAACAGAGCGAGGGTCACTAGCCGCCTGGCCATCGGGCCAATCATCGCAGTTAATATCTCGTTTCCTATGGTCGCGTCCGCTGTCGATCGGTCATTTTCGAGTTCAATGTCGAAGAGCGTCCGATTTGGGAAGCGTTGGACAGACTAGTGAGGTGAAAGTTTTGACCAATTGTGTATCGATGGTTGCTGTATACAACCAGTTGGTTTTTGTCTATGGTTTATAACAAGCAGAAATACGTGTCTGCATTTGGCATCTCACTCTGATCGTTTTGGGTTGGAATCCTCATGCGTTTATTTTGTGTTGAAAAACGCGCGATTTTAACATTAAATATCATTTGTCATAGCCGTGAAGCTAATTATGGAGAGAAAACATATTGGTGCAATCTTCAGTTCTGTTAGGCGTGTGAAGTTCTTCAGTCGTACTTAGCGAGCATAGCGAATTATGACCTTCCCTTCTCGTTCTCTGAGGAGTCCAGCGTCGAACAATAGAACATTTAAAATGGTAGTTGATGATAATGTTTCCAAAAACGTTAAATAAAATTTCCAAGATATTAAAAACAAACTATATGCAGCTCATGTTACCTTTTATAATCACAATCGGTTTAGCCGTTTTGAAAATTACCCTAGACGAATAGGCAGACTGAAAAATAGTTATAGAACGGGATGTTTGCATCGTGCAACGTATAATTAATCCTATGTACTTAATAAAAGAAAATTGTTGTGTAAATACAGATAGACGGGCACTTCGCTGTTATAAGCAATGGTATAATTTTTTCATTGTAATTTTTCAATTGCATTTTTGTCCTATCTACTGATCCCTTCACTTCCGGTCACTTCTAAGAACATGTACACAAATAATAGTTAATAAAATTATTAAGAAATGACAACAATAATACCTTTTCAATATATCCGAAATAAAAATACGCTTAGCTTCACCTCTTCTGACTCTACTATTCACACTTGCTTTATACATACATCTCTTTCGTCATACTACCGTCATTTATTCTTTCTACACTAACAGCCTGGCCAACCCTTTTTAAATCACAGCTAATATATTTCTTTCACACCAACCAGTCTCTGATCGAATCATTCGACTAAAAATTCAAATGACCTATATTATCGCTGGCTACATTAATAAAAAGAAGACCGACTGTTTGTCGTGACTGTTTAATGTCCGTAATCGTGGCAGTCAGCCACTGGCGGTCACAGTCATTTGTTATCGCGGTCAAGTGTTATTTAAGAATACCCAGTGCCCATCTATCATCTATTATAAAATTTATTGCGTTAGGTTTTTATTAGATTAAAAAAAAGAATAGGTATAGCTTCACAATTTCTTCGAAATTTAAATCATACAGATTCGAAATTTAAATTATTTAAATCGGACCGCTATTTTTTGGTAAATAAATCGTTCTAAATTTGAATACCGGCTAGTCCATTAAGAATCGTTATTTCCGTGTCGTGCGATATTTAATTTATTGCAAATTTTATACAACACTATAATGTAAAATTGTCAAATGTATATTAACGTATATGTACAAAGTGTAAAATTCAAGGGCGAGAATAAATAATTATACAAGCGAGTAGTCTTCCTGAAATTAACATAAGTTATATTGTTCGCCTCCAGCTGTCTTCGCGGTACTTAAGTATTAATGTAATTATTGATTTTCAAAAAATGAAGTTTACAAGGCCAACGGTGCGTCCGAGATCATTCAGATAGTATACGTATGTGGTGTTGGTGAATTGCCATCAAAATAAGGTAATTATAGCGAAGGAAAATATTGTATGAAAACATCTAACTTTTGTTTTTTCATAATATTTTCTAAGTCGCATAAAGTCATTCCACTAGCTATTGGCCAGTGCAATGGACTATGGTCGCGACTCTTATGATAATAGACCTGTCCAAAATGAAACGAAAAAAAGTTAGATCAGATCGAAAAATTGAGACTGATTTAACATGTATTTTATCCAGATTTATTCTTCACAACCAAATAGGGAGACTTAAGTGTGTTGCATAGCATAGTGTGTGTTGCTTCGTATGCAATAGCCTTAATACATTTATGTTAAAAATGCAGTTTAAAAGTGAATTTTTGCACAATAAAATCGCACCGCGCGCTGACCCACTGACACAGTGGTTGTACGTACGTGAAATATGATGCGCCTATTCGAGCAATTTTTACGCATTGCCACACGAAATGATTTTCGTAATAAATACTTCGGTGTAATTTATAGGATGTAACGATTTTGCGCTTTCCACCTATTATAATAAACTCTTTACTGGATTCACTGTTGTACATGGATGTTAGAATGAAAAGGGATAAGGGTAGTATTTACCTGCCAGCTCTATTGTTTATAACTGAATTATTAGATTTTTAAACAAAATACCGAATAATATATCATCTAATTATTCCATTAAAACGCTTCCTAATTCTGATAGGCAGGAAGTGTACTACACCCCAAGTTTCACCAGTTACGTTTAAGTCCCATGGAATAGGTGGTGAGCCTATTGCCATACACCGGGCACTGATCTAGACTCCGAGTAACTACTAGAAATTCTAAATTAGAAAAATCCAATAGTACCCGACCCGGGATTTAAACCCAGGAACTCCCGATTGGCAATCGCGCTTGCAACCGCTCGACCAACGAGGCAGTCATTCTATATAACTGTAAATTTCAAGATAGCGTAGAATTTTTAATTTGTGCACCTAGCACAAGTGAAGTGGGTATTGGTGAAGTGGGCTTCAACGTATTCCTGTAGAAAAGTATCTATGTAAATTCATTGCCATGATGACAGGGAAGGGATAGGACAAGTTGATAAGAATTTTCGGGAGTTCAAAGGCAGTGTTACAAGACTTTTAAATACTAGATTAAGCCAGTACGTTTTAAATATCTTCTTAAGCTAATCTGTTATCAAGGGCCTATTACGGACTACAAAGATATTGTGATAAGGGATGTAAAATACACTGGTAAAGACTGAGCGAATGTTAGGATAAATATTTTAATAAAGAAGTGCAGAGATTTTCCTTTGCTTTTATATCTCGGCTTATTGCACCTGCTCAGGCGAAAAGTTAAAACGTCTTAAGTGTCATACAACTTGCAGTTATAATCGCTACATTATGACATAGTTAAACGTTTTTCCGACTCGCAATCACCAACGGCCTGCCAACTAAACAACATCCCCAAGACAGAAGATGTACAAGATATGAAAGCGAATAAACAAGATCGTAGACGCAGATCTAATGCTTGACTATTCGAAGAGCGCAGTAATCGGCGAGCCGCGTTAGACTTGTTTTTGTTTTCGGATAAATGTAAATACATATAATTAATAACTTTCTTTTTACGTACCCAAGTGTAGTACCCATTCTGTTACACATTTCGCCCTGTTATTGGAAGAAACATCTAGAATATGACACGATAGAGAAACACGACGGCCGCATAAGCCGCAAACGGAAGCTGCAACAGCACGTCGCATTGCATACAAGACCATGAAGCGGCAGGTGGGACGGTAAAACGGCGCCAGCTAATAACAAGCTTTAATTAATATATCGTTATGTATTAATAGATAGACGTAACATGTGATTAGAGCCAACGCTTTTGGATTGGCAGCCTGTTTCTTACAATTAGATCGAACATTGATGTGCATCTAAGCTAATAGGATTGTTACTGTTAACGATGTATATGAGATATAAATAAGTGAAATGTGTGTAGAATAATAACGATAAGACTTCAAACACCAATAAAATCGGACAGTGATATTTCAATTATTAAAAATTTTGTTTAAGAAATATGCAGACTCACAAGATGTCAACTCGGCCCATTGAAATTTAAAATCAGTCACAAATAAACACGAATGTATGTATATGCTTACCAAATATTTTAAATGGAAACAAAGTTGTGTAAACAAGCAAACTTTGCTCTTGACGGTGTCGCGGGATCGGTTCGTCCAATCTAAGTTAACACGATAAAGTTTCTAGCGCCGTTGAAAATTAAGTACAAAATTGTGAAATAAGTGTAAGTACAAAAAATGTTAAGATCGAGGTTGATGTCTCAAACAGAAGTATGAAGTATATAATTAATTTTAGGGCTCTCTCACTTACCCCGTAAGAGACCTGGCGTGAAAATATGTATGTAGGTGCCTATCGCTCAGTAGTCGCGCTTGCAACCACTCGACCAAAGAGGCAATTAACTATAGTCAAAACACTAAAATACCATCAAAAAATGTATTTTTAATACGAGTAAGTAGTA
>DWME01009467.1:0-10908 GCA_018244795.1 Parelbella ahira ahira | reverse complement strand
TTCCGTTGCATACCGGCGTGACGTTTCATCTGTAAAAATTTTACCCTCATGCGCCTAAAGAAGTTTCACTTCAAAAAGAGCTGTGGAATTTGTAAAAATAAATAAATAAATAAAAGAACGAAAACTCTTTTATTTGGTTACACAATTTCAGATATTTCCTTTAAATAATACATTTTTTTTACAAAAAAAAGTATCTTCAAAACGTCAGTTCCCTGGCTTGTAACAGACCCAAAACATTCAATCAAGCGACTATGGATTAAATATTACCATTTATCTAAGAAAGTTTAATATTCTGTTATAATCTGTAATGTACGTAATAGCGCCTAAATTGTTTGAAAAAGAAAAACAAACCTTGTCATCAATTTCATTCGCCAGTCCCCTGAGTATTGTTCAAATATGAAGTTCCCGCCAAATGACATGGAAGCGTGAGCAAATACCTGTTATAATAAAAATATTGGTAGTAATATAGCTGGCTGGCTATATATACTATGGAACTTAATCAGCTGATTAGTTTGATAACTATACTATACTATTTGATACTATGATTGATACAAATTCTACATCGACGTACGGTTATTAGATCCCAATCAGATGGTCTTGTGCAAAGTTGTCCCAAGACATTTAATATTTTCGGGTTACTATATCATCGATCCGGCGATTCCATTTCGTCATATCGCTCAGCTTCTTGCACCGATAGCAGCTGATAACTCAACTGATAAAGTTGTCTTAGTTTTCGACGTTGTACAATTGATTCTACCGATTCGTGTTTGAAGTATCGCAGTGAAAATGACTGTACCGTTTGTTTTTAGTTTTCTCATTATACTTTTAAGTTTTGATACTCGTAAGTGTTCAGCACAAGTATTGTTGTTCGGCGAGTGTGTGAAAACTGAAACCATGAAGTATTTTAATATGGATAGTGTAAGTGTCAAAAGTTCTCACCCGGTACCAAGATTTTTCAAAGAGCATGAGTGTTTATTCTATTTCAAGGTGTACAAATTATCTGGGGCACCATGTCAGGAGAACGCGGGTCCGTTCCGTCAGAGATACCGAAGCCCTCCAATTATCTCAGAGGAAGGCGACTGAGAGGGCTTTAGGGCGGTACAGATCCCACATAACCCGGTATCTCTCCCAGGACACCGGGTATCTTTTTAAAGATTCTCCCCCGATGCAAAAAAAACAAGGCGTAAACGTTATCTATATAAGTATATAAATTTCTATCTATTATATAATAATATCTATATAAGTATATACACAACTGTCTGAATACCATAGCGCAGGCTTTGCGTAGTTTAAGATCAGATAGTCAAGTGTGGAGATGGTCAAAGATTTCTTCGTCGTCTGTAGCGAACATTTATTAAGTAGTCAGTAATAAATACATATATCTACCATCAAACCCTTTTATCGTTTCACTGTTGAATTTAGGTCTCCTCTTAGAATGAAAGGGTTAAGGTTATGGGCTACCAAGCTGGCGACCCGCAGTGTAGCAGACTTCACACGCCTTACAAAACATTTTTAGAGAACATTAATGTTTTGCTACAGAATAAATTTTGTAAAATATTGTTTAGTTCTATACACCCAAAATATTTTCTGTACTCCAGTTTCTGGGCAAATGGTATGAAATTCAGAGGTTTCCGGCATGGTACGAACACCAGGGTCACTGCTCTTACAAGCGCATCCAGGCCTGCGGTCGGCGAATCGAGGTGGAGCACGCCTTCGTGAGGGACCGCATCCAGTACATACTGCATGTGAACAGCACCTATGCTCCTGGAGATGAAGCTGTTTTGGAATTCCAGGAGAACAATATAGGTATTATTTTGTTTATCAAGTGGAGAAACAATAATAAAAAAGGCAGTGGATAACCTAGTGGTTAAGAATTCAGCCTCTCACTCCGGGGATGCTGGATTCAAATACAAGGCGTGCACCTCTTTATTAAACTGCGTTTTAAGTTTAAATATGACTTGCTAACGGTGAAGGAAAACATCGTGACGAAACCTGCACTCCTTAGAATTTATAAAAAAAAAATCTGAGGTGTGTGAAGTCTGCCAACCCGCACTTGGCCAGCGTGGCAGCTTATGGCTATTGACCCTCTCAGTATGAGAGGAGACCCATATTCCAACAGTGGACTGACAAATGGGTCGGTTATTATTATTTTAGAATTAAAAAGTGTCTCTATGAAATAAGGAAAAATGGGTCAGATTAAATTCGCCACATAGCAAAATAACTAGGATGAAACCTAACCACTGTTAGAGATGAACTGTCCAAGTTTAATCTCCAAAGATTTTTAATGTCTGATGTATGTGAGAATGTACGCTCTAATTAATTAAATACAGAATTCTGCAATAACCAGTTAATATTCGGAAACGTGCATGCCATTGACAACCTCTATAAAATAAGTACATGACTTTTCCAATAATCTGATACAACGTATCTTATCGCTGTAAAGACTAATTTTATGCATTGTATTCAATGTGACAAATCACACCAAATACCTGCAATCATTCGCATATTCAATGAATCATGCACAAATCTGTGCGAGGTGCATGATAACAGAAATAATTCGAAAATCTTTAGTAGGTACTACATTCCTGTCTATTATTATATATACATGTATGTACGGGTTTAACTAACGTATGGTTCGCGGATTGACCCGAACGATTTCGGACCTATACGAGGTCCTTCTTCATGAGGTCACGTCGAGTGCAGCGAGGTAGCGTCGGAGGTCAAGGCCTGCACAATGAGTAATTTGTAGCGTTCAATTTAAGTAATACCTAGTTGTAATCCATATTTACACCCTACAACTCCTCTATGTAAAGACCGATTTCAGTTTTATTACTAAATTGCCATTGGTATTACTTTCTAGATCCTATTGGTATACCGATGACGGTGATATCTACTGACTATGCTAACTACGCACTAGTGTATGGATGTAAATACAAAGAAGACAGAGATTTGAAATACCGTAAGTATGAATTTTCAAACTTTATTAGAGACTGAAACGGGCGTATGATGCAAGGCAGGTATCATTTGCGATATCAAAAACGAAATTACAATATCAAAAATAAAAATTAAATTTTTATACATATGGAAAAGCCAGCGGATCCAACTCAACTTCATTCATACGTACTGCAAACTATTCTATTTATATAAAATTCTATGTAAAGGGTTACAACTCCCATCTTACAAACTCGATTCCGAGATTCCTTTGAACTTTTCCAGTATTGTCAATACTTTTAGTTTTCGTCTTCAAGTCCCAATAACAAAATTCACCATGTATGCGTATTGTTAACGTCAAAATGGCATAGAATTCTAATTGATCCATTCGTCTACTATAGGGCAACTGTATCTACTGTATATAAAATGTGGCAAACCTGCGAGATCTGAAGAAAAAGGTCTAGATAGGAAAGCTATCTCGTCTTAGTCACTCATTTAATTAAAACGTAACATCACTTCTGTAATCCCTGAAGAGGTAGGCAGAGAAGTGTAAAACACTCCCACGTTTCACCAGTTACGATTAAGTCTCATGGAATAGGTGATGAGCCTATTGCCACATATCGGGCACAAATTCTGACTCCAAGTCACTACTGAAATTCTAAATTAGAAAACTCCGATAGTACCCGACCCGGGAATTGAACCCAGGACCTATCAATCGGTAGTCGCGCTCGCAACCGCTCGACCAATGAGACAGTCGAATAAAACGCCCATTTATACTCATTTAATTAAAACGCCCCTTTCATAACATAAATTCCTATATCACACTTTGAAAATCAATACAGGACTACATCAGTACATGAAATCTCTAAACATTAAGAAACACAACCGAAGGTTAGATATGTGAATTAGTTGAAAGTGTTACTTTTCCAACAGTTGCTGCTTGGATCCTGTCAAGAGAGCCGTCGTTATCAGAAGAACTTCTACAGAAAGCCCGAGGAGATCTGAACTCAATACCCTATGCCAGCATAGCGTATCTCGAGAAGGTGATGCAAAATGAGGAGAAATGCGATTTCCACTGGACCGCGCATGTCCAGGCTGTTAATATTACTGATGTTGTTAATGAAGATTAAAATAACGTAGACTTGAAACAATTATTAAATTCTGATTATGATAATTCAACTTTTTCGAAATATTTCTTCTTCTCACACGTGTAATATATGGTACGTCTCTGGTTCAGAAGGAACTGAGTCGGACAATCATCGATTGTTCATGAAAAGGATATTGTCCAGCAATTTCATTCCTTTAAGGGGAAAGGTGCTGGATTCGGAAGACCCGGGACCGGACGGAGTGGCGCCGATTAGCGGCGGCCTATGTCCAGCAATAGACATCCGAAGGATGATCATGATAGGGAAAAGGGGAAATATGTATTAAGTATTAAATCATTATGCTGCTATATAGTACGAAAATAAACGCTTTCTTCTTCTCCTTCGACTTCAAAAGTCGAACAAAAGTTAGTTAAAAAAAACACCAACACTATCATGCTTTGCCCATATATCTTTACTTCGTATTTGTTTAATCACCTATTTATATAGGTACTGGAAATCTAAACGTAGTGGGTTCCACGAATTCACTGGTGTAATATTTCGGAGTACATTTACTCCAGTCATCCTTTACTAGGAGATTAGACTCCACGCCAATTTGCTTGAGCGGCTTCGTTGCTAACTCTTTAGAAACGTCGTTGAGAATTTGATGTCTTGAAAGGATCCACACGTATACTGAAATATTGTTTGTAAAAGAATAAAGGGAAAAAATAGTTTTTACATTTTAGCTACTAGAAATAGTTACAGATTCTTTGCATATTTCAATCTACTGTTGGCTAGCTATATAAAAATTTATGTCATGAAGATTCTATTATGGTCAAATATAAACAAAGATGAACAGCTAACGACGTAAAAGGAGTGCCAAAACATTCAATTGAATTTCAGTAATCAGAAGTTACTATGCGAGGAAAAGAATTTATAGATTATAGAAAGTCTGATTTATCAAGAAAGCGTATTCTGACTGACTGAGATAATATAGAAAGTCTGATTTGTCAAGAAAGCGTATTCTGACTGACTGAGGAATTACTTACTGAAATGTTTATCAATGAGAGCGCTGTAGCTGCAAGTATACACGGTCGCATAGTAGTTGTAGTTGGTGGCCAACACGCGGAAAGGGTATTTTCTTGTTTGCACTGAAACACGTGCAAGGTTCCCTTTCAAATGACATTTATTCAAATAAATAAAAACGTGAAGTATGAATTAAAGTGAAGTTAGCAATGTTATTATAGCATAGCATAGCACACTCGTATGTACGGAGAATGTCCACAATTGAAAAGAATTTAATAGAAAAGTGTTTGTAGCAGCTAATATGTTTAAATCAAATACACCTAATAAATTAAAGATCAAAATTATAAGTTTATGAAAAAGGACTCTGTAACAGTAAGGTAAGTTTTTTTTTAACTACAGCAACAATAGAGGCCACTTTATTTTGTGTAGAGAAAACATCCCATTGATATCAGAAATGATTACGAATAAGTCTGTAGTTAAATAATTTTTAGTGTCAGTTACTGGTCTCAGGTTTAACAAGAATCTTTATTTCTTATAATAATATAACGTTTTACTTACACGAGAAACATTTTAACATTATGAATAACATTTACGGACTTTAAAATCCTGTTAAAATTTGGGGGTAAATTAGAAAATTTAGTGATATAAGCTATATTTGAGTACGTACAAGCTAAGTAATATTTTCGGACAGAGTGTACTACGAAAATACTACATACAGCCAATTCGCACTTGCCGAGCGTGGCAAACTGTGGAGACTCGTATTAAACAGTTATCGTACAAAATAGTTGATGATGATGAAGACTTATCTTTACTTTTGTATGTGACTTATGTATATGTAATTATTTATTATTAGGTGTTATAAGTCTTAGATGCCGTATCAGATGAAACGTTACTGGTTGTCCTTTATAGCACTAAATAATAAAGTTAATAGATTTGTGCTTACGTCTTCTAGGGGCATTTTTGTTTTTAAAAATTACACCTAGATCCGAACCACCTTCGATGTCAGTAGGTATATCGACTTTAGATACGCTGAAGCGATGAAAGAGCCCTCTGTCGACTCTAGACTGGTTCAGATAGATGCCCAAAGGATTCATCTTCAACTCGGAGATAGAACAATTGTTCATATGCTGACCATCACTGGAAAAGTGGTAAGATTGATACCATTTTCCGAAGAACTGGAATAAATTAACATTATTTTATTAATTGTTGAAATCGAATCATTCAATATCGTGGAAATATGGAAAAACACCAAAAGCAGGAAATTAATCTTTAGAATTTGCTTCTACATAGGAAAGCTTGCTTCTCTTAGACACCAGACTGCACGAATATCGTGCAATGCTGAGTGAATGGAGTAACAGTCTTATAAATCTTTCTTACTGGGTAAACCTCCTATTGCTGCAATAAATAACATAATGACAATACATACGTCAGCCAACCTGAAGTTCTCCATCAGCTTAACATTCTCAGGGCACCTGCCTCTCAGCGTGAAATAACCGCAAGCATAGTTGATACAGACAAGGAATGTAAATAATTTAAGCATTTCAACAAGCGTCCGGCGTCTGCGAGAGATACTTCAAAATCATGTTATTGTTACATGTACACATACAATTGTATAGCGTCAAAGGTTATCTTGCTGTAATTTATTAATAAACAAAAACATTCCACAGATACTGACTTCTCCGAAAGTTAAACGGGTTTAGCCTCATCTCTATATTTATTGTTTTCTATAAAGCTGTCTGTACTTTATTACTTAAATTATTGCAGCTGCGCCTCTTTCGATAGTTTCGTGCTCTTATCATTCAAATGTATCATTTGAAATTGTTAAATTCGGTCACAAGTCACCTCTCAGAAAAAGACGAATTAAAATCATAGTTAGTCTACTTAAAACATTTTATTTTTTGGAAATGAAATAGGATAACAAAATATTCCCAATTTTTTTTTGTTTAAAGTACATACATTTGACAAATTGATAACGTTTTCCTTTTACCTTTTCAACGGCATAGCGACTGGCAAGTTTTACCTTTCCAACGAAATAGCGACTCAATGCATGGGCACTGGCGAAAAATATTGATGTTAATTCAATTAACTTCTTTTTTGTTTAAATGATAGATATTGACAAAAACAAGTACCATTTCCAGTTAATCGGTATTATCTGTCTGGCTCAGTTCTACGAAGCATAGTGTACCGCGGCACATTATCGATTTATTGATTACAAATGTTATTGTTCCTTGAAAAAAATGCTGTTTGACGTTGATAACAATTTTGGATTTAAAATAGTGTATTTTATCATAACTACCGTTTATAATCTTGTAAAAATGTGCACTGGATCAGAAGCTTATCTAAAATCAATTGCTAAAAAGCTTGACCGATGTGTAAATAGGATCAAGTCGGACTTAAACATATTACAAATTAAATTTATAACAAGCACATCTACAAAAAAATCAAGCAGAAATACATATATATGAACTTAAAATTGTTTTCAGCTTTTTAATTTATATTCTCATAACATTATATAATTCGTGAACCTATTGCCATACACCGGGCACAGATCCAAACTCCGTGTCACTAGTAGAAATTCTAAATTAGAAAAATCCAATAGTACCCGACCCGGTATTTGAAGCCAGGACCTCCCGATCGGCTGTCACGCGCGCTTGCAACCAGTCGACCAGCCAGCCAGACAACTACCTCGTTGGTCGTTGGTAACTTTTTAACCACAAATGAGCAAACGCAGTTGAATTACAAGTGAGATAATCAATATTTTGAACCTAACGGAAATAAGGACTTATTGTTTATTGAAATAACATAATTCAAAATTTTTAAAGAATACAAAAGTTTTTTTTAATTATAAGATATATAGGTTAAAATAAAAATAAATTAATAAAAATGTACTTAAAATAAAAATAAAATACACTTAATTAATGTCATAACAAATTTTACCCATCATTATCTTAATCATCGGCTTTGAACGCCTCTTTTAGACTTATGTAGACCGGAAGAAAAAAGCCCGCGGAAAAAACCTCCCCGCAATCTTAAAAAAAAACAGACATACAAGTTTATAACATTACTGTATAGCTTTGGGAACCTAGAGAATACAGATGACAGCTATAGTGTGTCAATATCAGTCCGCTACCGTCATCTTACAAAAGCAGTTGAATTTAACCATACTTTTATCTAATTGTACCTACTAGAGACAGCCTAATGGAGTTAATTCAGTTCCAGGCCTCCTTGTCATTTAGATATTCCTTAGTTTCATAATTAGCCTTACGGCACAGCACTTGCTCAACTTTTTTATAAATCTCTGTAATGGCATGGACTGAATATTTTTAGGTATTTTATTGTAAAATCTAACAGACATACCAATAAATGAAAGGCTTGTCTTGTGTAGCCCACATTTAGGGAATGCAAATCTGTGGCCGTTCCTAGTAATGACAGTATTATCTGGCTTCCGTAATTCCTTAAACTTAGGAAACTTACATTTATTTTTATGAACATAGGTACAACATATTTTCATAAATATAACGCGATGCCGAAGTAAGTATATTTATGTCTCTAAATTTTTCTATAAGAGAATCTTTACAGCTTAAATTATAAATTACGCGAATAGCCTTCTTCTGCAGCACAAAAATATTGTTGACGTTCGTTGCATCACTCTACAGTAAGAAGCCATAGGACATCACACTGTGAAAGTAGCTAAAATATACTAATCTAGCAGTGTCAACATCAGTTAAAGAACGTATTTTCTTTACAGCATAGACTGCAGAACTAAGTCTACTCGCCAAGAGAGAAGTATACTTCTAACGTGAAACAATTTCTACTATGACGGTTTTCTGTAAGAAGGATGTGATTGCCGGATTTTTGTACTAGAGGCGACCATCTTTGTCCGCGGAAGTACCAACAGATCTGTAGTTATATCAATTCCCGCAGCCCGATACCAAGTTAACATTAACAATTAACCTTAGGAACAATTTGTACTGATTACACTAACCATCACTAACGGTCCTATTTTTAGTTTTATTCGACGAAAAGTAACGATTTCCGTTAAGATTTAATTTTCGATGTGAAGTGAACGAATGTGCTACGATTTTTAGGTATCGTCATTTTTCATGATTTGCGTTATTATCTAATCGTGGCACATGAGCCAACGAAAGTTAATATAATTTCGTATGACCGTCCCTAAATCGTGATAATACGCAAATGTAATGATAATTAGCACGATAGAATTAATACGGTTAGACTATATTTCATTCGTAAATCTACCTAAATGTTTGCATGTTGAATAGTCGTGTGAACATAATCTGCCATTTCTCATTTTTCGTTTTAAACAATTTTTCGTTTATAAATTAATAAAGTAATTACCTTATTTCCGGTGTTAGTAAACTTTGAAAAGTATGTAGTAAACGGATAAGAAGATATATGGCCTTGAAAAATTACGTTTATTGATTAGCATTCTCAGAACGTGCTGGGATGACTCTTAACTGTACATTTAGTTTTCAATTTGGAATCCAAAAATATTCCAATATTGTTGTCTGGGTTGTCGTTGGTCGTTATGGAACAATACGAACATGTGCAGAACAATATAGGAGCAGCTGTGTGAACTCCATAACCTCATTCTACTGAACGTCTAGTGTCTTGTATCTATTGAGAAACTACAGCAATAGAAAACCATGTTAGGATAGGTATACTTATATTTTTTATTTAAATGGCTAAAAGGCAGTTTCGAGAATTTCAGTGTAAAGTGTTTTATAATGATAACTATTAGGTATACCTCATATCCTATAGACATATTATAATCACAGAATATTATATTAATAAAGATGTTGGAAAGAATGCCAACCACTGCATTCTTTATTATGGAGGCATAATCTTGTAGATAAAAACCAACACGTGATAATATTGCAAGCACCAGACGCCTGCACATACCGTAGGTATGATGTAGACATGCAAATGCACGCCGGCTTCTATTTTTCCAATCCCTACATCCTGGACTATCCTAGAAAAGAGTGAATAGGCATAGGTATTCACATGATGAAAATATAATTATTACTTTCTCGAATAAATAAGGCTTTCTTGATTGATGGTTGCCTTAAATTGATTTAAAATTGGAAAAGGTAAACAACACGCAGAGGACCACCTTTCATAATGAAATTAATGAGCAAAAGATATTGAATACAACAATTTGGAATTTGGCGTAGATACATAGCTGTTTTCGTAAATACCAGTCAGGGAATCTGTGTTAGCTAAAACGTGGAGTTAACAGTAAAAGATGTGAAGAGCGCGAGTGTGACCAAAAAAATCAGGTAGGGAGAGGAGATTGGTGATTTTCCGGCTCTGAAATGACGTCCGGCGCGCCCGGATGTTGACCAGTGCCGGCGCTGGATGGAGCTTATCAGAGCTCGAGTCTACGAATTTGTACATTCGGGTCAACTGTTTCATAGACAGTACTTTCGCAATCCTCACCTATATGTCGTGTTATCCTCAACTTCAAAAGTAAATTAAAAAGTATTATGACAAATTTTAAAAGTTTGACAAATTTTAAAATTGACGATTAATAAGTAAAAGTAATTTTTTAACTTCATATTATAACTTTGACTGCCTCGTCAATAGGCTCACCTATTCCATGGGACTTAAACGTAAGTGGTGAAACGTGGGGGTGTACTACACCCTTCTGCCTACCCCTTCGGGGATTACAGGCGTGATGTTACGTTTACATACTATAACACTAAACACGTCAAAATACAATTTTTCAGTCACTAACGTCAAATGAAACAATTTATTTTTTGGAAATTGAATATTGTGGAGGAAAAGGGGAGATCTCCCGCCAGGCGATGTCGCTGCCTGGGGACCGCGGTCTGGATGTTAACTTCGGAAC
>DWME01009466.1:0-10908 GCA_018244795.1 Parelbella ahira ahira | reverse complement strand
ATTATGAGCATTTTTTTATTAGCGAGTGTATTTTTTATATTCGATTTTAAGTTTAATTAAATATAATGTTCATATCTCAACTCTTAATCATGTCAAAAATTTGGTCTTCATCATCATCAACAGAATCATTAATTTATTTCTTTTGTTTGGCTTTAACGCATCCCCTTTTATAATCTGAAGGTTAAGACTGTAATGCGTCAAGCAATGAAGTATTAGTTGTTGGATTTACTATTTCTGAACTTAGGTGTGTAAGTTTTATGATGACGTTTTCTTTCACATTAAATTTTTAAAACGCAAGAAAAAATGAGGTGCTTATTGGGTGCGGGGATTTAAATCCCAGATCACCGAAGTGGGATTCCAGTGAGTTACATGCCGGAGATATTTCTTCTAACACTTGTATGGGTTGCAGTAAACACGAAACACCTGGCAACATTTGGTTTAAATGAGGTTTTATGTATGTACTCATGTGATGTCTGTTCGAATATATGACAAGTATTTAATGTTTCTTTGGTTAAATAAAAGCAACCGAGCTCTTGATAACAATTAAACAGTTAATATCATATTGCGTAAATCAAGTACTTCAATCGCCAAATGATCTGTAAACTAATTAGTTTAGTCTAGAAATTTGAAAGGAATAGTTTAATCGTAATTTGAAACTTGAATAACATGTCGAGACATCTCTTGTATTTCAATTGAAATTTAAAATGGAATATATTCATGGTAGACTTAGTATATTTTACCTCCCTGTTATATGGTGTGTTGTAAAGAATTTTTGTAATAATATTTTACTACAAAAAAGCGGCTTTTCTTGATGAGCTTGTCATTGCCATGCCATGGAAAACTAAGTCATGTAATGTTGTTTATATAAATCTGATCAAAGTTTATATTACTATGTATAATATGAATATTAAATCTTATTAAATCTAATTAAATTATTAATCTAATTAAATTTGTTTGAGAGGCTTAATAATAAGATTATATTTGTAAAATTGCTTGCTTCAAACATTTGTATGATACCAATAAAAATAGTCCATGTTCAGAATATCTTAAAATACACACTACAAAATTTTAAAATTATTTATCCCTTACGGGGTAGGCAGAGAGCGAGATACTATATTAATGTCGGTATCTTTAATAGGATCGGCCAAAACGAGCTTATCGGCTGCACGGCGATAGGATCATCCCTCATCGGTATCGGTCGCGATCATTGGCTGGAGATGTTGGACAACCGCCGCAAACCAGTCGCTCAGTGGTATCCTCTCAACAAGAGCTTGCCGGCTAACGTCTCGGCTCCTGCCAAACAGGAGAACGTTGGGCTGAGCTGCATCAGCGTGAGGTAAGATGTATATGATGTATACCGAAGTATATAAGTCTGTCTATAATATGTCTTCAAGTCCTACACGTAAAATGCATGCTTGCAGATGAAGAGATCAAGAAAACAGAATCAAAGGAGTCAACATCAGGAAAATGGGCAAACAATTTTCTGAACACAATGAGAATACCGACAGATCTGCAGGCTCGTTCTCTCATGATGCCAAAGAGTATAGTTATCTAAGTGAATGTGATTAGATGATTTTACGGTTGTATGTCCATTTATAGTAGCGATGTTTTACTACGACACTGAATGTTAAGTGATATCGAGATGTAGAGAAACGTAGAAGATACATAGAAGTTATATTTACGAGTAGCTATCTCTGTTGAAGTAGAAAAGTGAATTTATGCTTAAAGTTACAATCATTTAATGGATTAATTAGTATTACACAATATTATACGTTTAATTTGAAAGTAGAGTTACTCGTAGCGGTTCTTGACGTTGTCGTTCCATGTTTTGTTGGTGTTTGACACTCATAGATTGTTCAAGGTAGTAATCATCAAACATTCGTTTGTGATCTCTATGTTATTCTTTGGTAAGAACATAGAATATTGTCCAATCATTATCAAATATCATTTTGTATTCAATCTACTATATGAAAACGCACATTTCAATTCGAAGACTTGTTCGTGTCATACACATTTGATACTCTGTAAGTTACGATGTGAAATTGTTATCGAATGTAACAATGTTAACATGTTTACGAGTATTATATTTATAATCTTATATCAAATAACAATCATATCGATCAAATATCGCATTCTTCAAATATGTATATATTATATACAAATATAGATTTTCTATGTGAGAAGTTAAATTTATTAAAGCACAAATCTTGCTATTTTAAATATTGCGGAGAGTGTTTAAAACATTCATATAGAGTTGGACAATAAGTAGATTGTGTTTTTGTAATGGAATGAAATTATAGAAAAGAATAAAAATGTACATTTTTTATTTTGCACCGCACTATATAATGTCATAGTGTTTCTTACATAAATACGTTACAATCTTTTTAAGATGAAATCGAAGCTTTAAATCGTGTTAAAAATTAAATATTTAAATATATATACATACATACTTATATATATTTAAAGTAATCTTTATATATCTCAAATACTCATTACATAAAGTATAATAATTAAGAATTGATTATATATTTTTAAAATCACAATTAATTGTCGTGCTCGGGCTATTCAGGCGATTCAGTTTAGACAATTTATGGACTGTTTTAAATAAATATTGATATCAGTTACTATAGATGTTTAGCTTTCATCATTGCATTATAAAACATCTGATTATATCACAGTTTTCTACATATTTTGAAATATTAATCTTTAAATATATTATTACCTTAGTACTCAATTGCAATCTTTTTATCCGATCCGATCTGATGGATCTATCCGAACAGCTGGATAAACGCAAAACTTATTGTACTTAGTCCAGTACACCTTTGAAATGGAAATTGAATATATAGAGTTCGTGCAGTGTGTTGGAGTTGATGTTCTATAATGCCAGACATTCAAAAGTGCTAAACTAATTAGTAAGGAGCACTAGATATTTTATATTTTTATTCTAAAAAACGTAGAAACTCATAACATAAATCGCTACTATTTTCCAATAATTAAATAAAATGATACCTGATTTCGAACACTCTACCAATAAAATCTTGTAATATTTTCACATGTTAAAGAATTATTAAATAGTTTTTAATTAAAATAATGTCACATCATGAACTGTAGTCGTACTAAACTTCAATATGAACTCCCATGAGTACTGAGAAGTATTTTTAAAAGTCGCTTTTATAAATTATCTTCCTCAATATCATTTATGAGTAGTATGTGTTCGATGTTATATTACTTAAAAACGTACTTGTTTAATAACAATTTTTATTAAATTAAGTGCTTGGCAATTTGTTGCAAAAGGGACATCTGTGTAGATTTAGACTATTTTGTTATTTGTAAGTTATCAACAAACACATTTTTTGAAGGGTGTTTTGCAACTTATACATACATATTGATCATCCCTTGTAGTATAGTGGAGCGTAAAGTTTATCATCCGTAATTGAAACAAATCAATTTAAGTTTTATACCAATTTTAGTATTGAAGGTTTATTAGTATACTAAAGAAAAACATCTACCCTTTAGCACATATCAATCGAACATCGTCAAACAGCCTTTGATGTCGAGAATGTGTTATATGTAGTTGTGGTGGATGTTGAAAATTTTAAAATGTGTTTATAGTTCACAGAAATGTATAATAACGACATCTTAATATCCTTAATAATCGAGCGTTTACAAAAAAGTTTCTAATTTGTTTAGTGTTGAATTTAATTTCGCTACTAAAAGTAATCTATGATGTTTTGTTTTTACGTGACAACTAACTTTACTAATATCTATTTGAAATTAACTTTAACATGCTCAGGATGACTTGTTTTTCAATTACGTCCGCGACTTGCGAAGAGTTTTTTAATGAAATTAGAAACTTTACAAGACAAATTAATACAATTTGAAAATTTTCCTCGATTTCTTTTGCAGAAAACAAGTTTTCATCACTGTTAATTTTATTATTATCATCCGTACTTGCGAATAGGAAAAAATAATTTCGTAGAAATCCAACACTTATAAAATATTACATATTTATACTTCTGTGTAACATTTTGTTGTAAACGTATAGAAAATAATACTCACATGCTTAGTTGTTTTTATTATTATTACTCATTACGTAAAACGGAAATATGTGATGCGAAAGGAGAGGAGAAATATGGGAAATAAGGAAGTGCGTACATAAATTACGATTCGATCGTGCTTCCGCTGCGTTCGTGACTTCGCTCAGTAGTGTAAAGAACGTCTTAATAACTGCACGTCCGAATACAAAACGAGATGTTATTAAAAAATGTGGAGAAAAATTTCAATTAAAAACCTACCTGTCAATATAAAAATTTAATACAAGCATTGTCGATTTCTATCATGCTAAGAAATTGGTTTGTACAAATATCTACATATAGTATTTCTTTAGAGGTAAATGTGGATACTAAGTGTGAGCGAGATGGAGTTATACGATACATTTAATATGGTAACTGTAATATTGCAGCGTCTATGAATTACAATTAATCTATATCACGCAATATTTTACAGTGAAAAGATCTACTTTTGCGGTTTGCTGGTTCATACCTTTTTATAGCTTACCCTATTATTGTCTCGCATTTAATGTATGAACGTATTATCTTAGATTTAATTTGAGATCCTATGTGTATTTTTATACATGATTTAATATGTATTTTTTAACTCGCTTAAAAGTAAATCTATGTACTATCGCCGATCAAACATTTGTACTAACATATTTGTATATCTACGTACATAATCATATTATCAATTTATAACCTTAAATACATAAGCTTACTGTATATTAGTACTATGATATATATTACGGTGTTTTTGATATAGTATTGTCGTTATGAAAAACTTCCAGTTGGGAGTATTTCATACCAAACGATTGGGACACAAATGTCATATATTTTTATCAAAAATTCGATATGGGACGGTTACTAAGCGATGTGTATTTAGTACGAGAGGTGAAAACTTATTTTTTTAATAAAATCCAGTATCCAAACACATGAGTAATGTAGTAAAGTCCATAGTTCATACAAATAATATGCAAAAAAGGAGTCACTTAAGCGTTATGCGTTTTGATAAAAATGTTGATGACAATGATTATTGTGATGATAATTATTATGATTATGATTATCATGATGATTATTATTATAATGTTGATTATATTATAATGTCGATTATTATAATGATGATTATTATAATGATGATGATTATTATTAAAATAAAACGAAACGTTCAATTAATCTCTTTCTAAGCGTTTGGTATGAAATGTTGTTTGACATATTTGTATGTTATATATGCTCACTAAGAGATTTAAGTTTTGTTTTAAAACTTTTATGGTGTATCGTTACGGTGACAAATATATGGTAATCGAGAGTACAAGGGAAGGTTGAATGAGAGTTTATTTTTGTATGAGCCTAGGGTACTTCGTGGTGTCGTATTAAGGTCTTTGTACTGTAAATCTGTATTTATTATAAGTAAATGTACTGGTATATGAATATAATAAAATGTTGACGATTTTTTGTTTGCATTTTTATTTACTTACCCGAATTTTTATGCACGGAATGATTTAAATCAATATAGGAATTGATGAAATTACTTAAAATATAAATATACTTTTTATCGATAATCTTTATATAAGGTACATATTCACATTTACACATTTGACTGGCCCATTGGTCCAGTGGTTAGTGAAAGTGACCCGTGTACGGGGGTTCGTGGGTTCGATTCCCAAATAGAAAAAATATTTGTTTAACGAGAACAAAGTGATTTTCTGCTTGGATGTAAAAAAACATCTAAACGACTACATATGTATATAGCTTACCAACCATCAGCTAAATTGGTCACAAGTGGAAATTTTCCAAAATAGTTTAATGTGTAACTAATTAACTAACTAATCAGCCCGTATCTCCCTACTGCTGGGTATAGGCCTCCCTTTTATTGCGCCATATTATAAAAAGGGGGGTTTTAGCCATAAAACGCCACGTTGGCCAAACGTCTTGGCGAGTAAAGGATAGATAAGGATATTTAAAAGGGTTTTCGGGTGGGAAGTAAGGATGAGAATACCACTGCCACGGAAGGAGTAGGGTGTGGCATATGGCAGCTCGGGGAAGGCGGGACCGCGTACCCGTGTGATAATATAACTACTGCCGGGAAGGAAGTAGCTATGATCACCCCCTGCCTCTAATGTGTAGATATAACATAAATATATATCGCAAAAACAAAAAATGCACAAGTCATTATGTATTCCCAGCAAGACGCTAGCCTAACGTGGGTTAAAGCTTAATATCTCAAGCCGAGACGCCACTAGGGACCCAGTTAATTTCCTCGCATGGATATTTCATGCAACATCCCGTAATAGGATCTCGGGAATACTTAGTTGGGGCGTCGTAGCCGCGTTTGCTCGAAGTATAACAATGCACTATGCACTATCCATTATAGTTCGTACACAGGCGACGTAAAGCCGAGACATGAAGAGTACACTTAAAGTAATATCTTGGGACATCTCCGCACACAGCCATCTGATCCAAAAGAATCAAACATGTTTGTTTTCAAATACTCTAATATAATTCGTAAAAAAGAAATAAATGACTGCCTCGTTGGCCGAGTAGTAGATCGAGTTGATCGAGAGGTCCTGGATTCAAATCCCCGGTCGAGTGCTATTGGACTTTTCTAATTTAGAATTTCTAGTATAGTTACAGGAATACCATAGCTTAAAGTCTTCAAGGAATACATTGAAATACAAAAGCTTGTATTTGTTCATTTGGAAATCAAATTTAATTAATTGTCTATAGGCACAGCCGGACGCTGACGGGTAGCAGCGTAGATCGTGTGCTCTGCGATTTCCAGCTCGTGTGCGCAACGTGGGGATATAGACAAATCCGTTTTAGGGAAACCCTATATCCAGCAGTGGGCTGAGAAAGTCGGTGATGAAGATGATGAGACAGAAACGCATATATCTGATTGTAGATATTGTGTACCTACTTTCTGGTGTCAACTGTAAATGATAGATACGCTACCAAATTATAATTTATAATCATTTCAATAATACTCGTTGTAATAGAATTTTTATCAGGTGTGGGGAAATACAAAAAACTAATTATGCTTTATCATTACATTAATCGGTAAAGAATAATAATTGAACTGTCTGCAGTACCGAAATTAAAATAATTTCAATTATATAATATATCTAAAATATTTTATAACACTGATTTACCTTTGAAACAAGTATACGTAGGTAAAGAAAATCTATGTTGAATCCCTGTTTTTATCACATTTTGTGCAACGAGTTTAATTTCCTTGCTATGTTAAATCCGTCAAAGAGAATATTTCCAAAGAGATCGCGGCAAAGGTTGCAAGTTCTTCAGATAATGAGTTTTCCGCTTCGATCTTTGTTTCCTGCAAATATTGAGCGATATTCTCAATAGATTTGTTTATTTTGGCTTTGAGAGATTCTAAAAGACTTTAATACCAGTAAAAAGCTTTCTTCTTGAATTAATGAAATACTGAATGCCTGGTTGGTAGAGTGGTTGCAAGCGCGACTGCCGATCGAGAGGTCCTGGATTCACATCGCGGGTCGGGTACCATTGGATATTTTTAATTTAGAATTTCTAGTAGTGACTCGGAGTCTGGATCTGTGCCCGGTGTATGGCAATAAGCTCGCCACCTAATTCATGTAACGTAAACGTAACTGGTGAAACGTGGGAGTAAAGAACACTCCTCTGCCTACCCCTTCGGAGATTACAGGCGTAATGTTAAGTTAATGGAACAGGACTTAGGACAGGACTTAGGACTTAGGACTTTTCTAGGGACTTAAAATGTGTTTGTCATCGACACGCTAAGAAGAAGAAGAATGGAACCATTATTGAAACCGTTAACGAAAGCTATATGAGGATAATTGTATGATCGTGAGTGCTGCATCAAAGCTTCTATGTACATATATTGTAGAATATAAAATCTATTAAACCCGCACTTGAACGTTCGGTAGCTTATGGCCGTAACCTGTTGCAGTCTGAGATGCTTGTGGTTGATGGGGACTAACACAAGTCTTGCAACACTATTATATTACATTTTCTAAAAGGAATATTAAGTACAGCGTAACTACATTACATTTTATATATTTTAATCCCTTACAGTTGTATAGTTAATACATACATATAATTAAAATCGCAAGTAGGTATTCATAACTAACGTACAGGTGCGAGTCATGAACGTAGAAGAAGCATGTTCGACTTTTATAGATAGAATTATATGGCTCTCGGTGGTCTCTATCCACATGTATTATTTAATAATACTGAAAATAAACATCATTATCATTTGTAGTTGTAGTATCTTTTCAAATAATGCAAAAATATTCATCCTCGGGCAATACATGAAATAAAGAAATCAAGATAACATTGGAAATTCTATTATTTCTCAGAATTACGAGAATCATGAGGTTTCAAGATGCGAGCATTTTTATTCAATTCGTGGATGAATCGAGTTATCATGTAACATTGCCATTGTCTTTATTCCAGATTGGAATCGAAAGTATCGTTCTGGAATTAGAAGATTCTGGAAATGGAAATTTATACTCATAGTTTTAACTAATGCAGTTACTGAAATACGTACCTACATAGTTATATTTTTTGTGATACTTCGTTGCGAGTGAAAGTGTAAGGTTTCATTTAGGCTTTAAAAATGTATACTTAACTGAAATTATAAAACGCGTTTTCAAAGAACTATATAATTTGTTTTATATTATAAGTTACTGAATTGATTAAAATTTATTATTTTTTTACATAACGTATACTCTACATTTTTAAATGATTTTATTTATATGACACTTTATAAGAATGCAAAAAATGTATTAATTTAATACTTTCGATCTAAATACATGGCAACCCTACCGCGTTCCAAATTAAAACAAAAACAACAGATACATTTCTACAAAACGTTTTATTCAGGGTTGTCAATTATGTGTATATTAAAACATCTGAGGAAAATTGACTTCCCGCGCCGTAACAAACTGAAATCTTTACACAACCTTTCTTATCACGTTTCCATATATTTCCGTTGTTATCTCACTGACAGCGACTCGGACATTCCGTTCCTGGTATTGAACGTTCATTTCTTTTTTATATAGCACGTCCTTATAGATAGTCTCAAATAGAATAATTGGGAGATGTCAAGTACTATGAGATTGTAGGACATTTAAAAGTTTGAAATTCCATTAGAATATGGAGCCTCGTATTGAGGACAGGACCTGATCGCGCTTATTGGAGGTGGCCTATGTTCAGCAGTGAACTGAAATAGGCTGATAACGATGATGAATGTACCGTATGATATGTGGCTACGACGTATTGATTCATGTTATACAGATCGAGTTAAATTGTTTAATGTAATGACAGTTGCCATTAATTCCATTCCATTTCCGTTAAAATTTAAATTTCCATTAAATCAAACATTGTGACCGTAATTAGCATTCGGTACATGTACAATATTCGGTTTAAATTTAGGTAACGAAAGTGCATTTAATGTCTAATAATAATGTATAAGGAGGAATATGCAGGAATTAAATTTTGCGAACAACGCTATAGATTGTAGATACTTAATTGAAGCAAATAAAGTATTGTGAATCATAAAAGAAATGTCAACCGTTTCCTGGTAAGTATCATCATTTACTCATCCAGCAGCACGTGTAAAATCTGCTAATACTTAAATTCCAATTACTCTTTTTTTACAAATCTCACACGCAATCGTCGTTCGGTTTGAATGCAGTAATAATTTGTGGATATGAAGAGCTCATTATCGAGTAGCAAGCTTTTTTCTTAACAAATCCTTAATAATGTCCCTCTTAATCTTATAATAGTTATATTTGCTACTGATACAAAGGGGCTGTAGTCACAATTGGCCGGCACCGCCCATAAATATCTGCAACTGACCTCCAACAGGACCGTGACAATAGTCTATGAGTTATGGATTGTTGTTTGGAACGTTTGGCCGAATTTTAATGGATGTCATTACTATAGTTTCGACGTTTGGAATCGTAGAAAATTTCCAAAAATTTAACAAGTACCCAATTATTAATTTGTAAAATTTAAAAAAGTGCCCAATTTTTAAGTACTACTCTGATTTGGACAATTTAAATTAGATCAAGCATAATATGCATAAAAAATCATTTCCAAGTTATGGAAATTTAAAATTCGTGATTGATAAAATATAGTTGAACAGAAATGATCTTAGTATTATATCACCACGCCACATCTCGTATGAGGTAGGTAGAGAACACTGAGTGCCAAATATGTCAATCATCACAGACCGGATGTGCTTTTTACACAATATTTTGCATATTTTGCATATATGTACATATCTACTCGTATGTTACAAAAAAACATTTAAAATATTGGGGTTACTGACATATCCAGGTATAGTAATTGAATCGACTCCTTAGATAAAAGCTATGATATTTGCAAAATAAATAGCTTTATCCAATCCAGGACCAAAAAGCGAAGACTCTCTTAATGGATTGATATAATAAAACATAATACTCGTATTTTCTTTCAGTTCAGCAATTACTTTATATCAAGTTGTAATTCGACTGATACACTGTATTACTCTTAAATAATTCCACTTTCATTTCATAAACTAACTCTATTACTATATTATTAACATCATCGCCAGCCTCTTGTTGTCCACTACTGGACATAGGCCTCCCCTAATCGACGCCACTCGATCCAGTCCTGGGCCTTCCGAATCTAGCAGCTTCCCGCTGTCTTCTTCAGGTCGTCAGACCACCTGGTAGGATGGCGATCTACGCTCCTTTTG
The DNA here is from genome assembly GCA_018244795.1 of Parelbella ahira ahira. Lineage (NCBI taxonomy): Eukaryota > Metazoa > Arthropoda > Insecta > Lepidoptera > Hesperiidae > Parelbella > Parelbella ahira. The sequence continues at coordinate 120 of DWME01009466.1, read as the reverse complement.
CCAAGACGTGATCGCCACTGAATGACCTTTCTTATAAATAATAAAATATAATAATAATAATAATCGACCCATTTGTCATTCCACTGTTGGAATATGGGTCTCCTCTCATATTGAGAGGGT
>DWME01009465.1:0-10908 GCA_018244795.1 Parelbella ahira ahira | reverse complement strand
ACGGGGGTGACAAAGTAACTTAATTAAAAAAACCCTTATAAAAAAAAAAAAAAAAAAGAAAAAAAAAAAAAAAAAAAAGTCTACATGTACTAGGTCGAAATATTCTTTAAAGCTAACACGTGGGTAACTCAGACAACCTGGCGAGGGGAGCGATAGGTGCGAATAAACATAGAGTAAAGCGAGGTACGCGTGCACGCGGCAGGGCCTGGACCTGCGCGTGCAGCACTTCCACGGCTCGAGCGCGCACGGCGACGGCGGCCACTACCACGGCGACACGACGCCGGCCGCGGCGCGCTACGAGGGCTACTTCGTGCCGGCGGCGGGCGTGCTGCGCGTGGACGCGCCCGCCGACACGCACGCCTTCGGCCGCGACTGAGCGCCGCGCTCGCGCCACCCTCGCATCTCGTGCGCCTCTCACCCGATTCACTCGTACTCTCATCGATTGCACTCTTTTATGGGCGGTTATTAGGGTTGCGATGTTTTGTACGATCCTTTTTTATGTCTTATATGTAAATAAAACAAATCAACACTACTAGTTCATTTATATATTGAAGTATGTTGGGGTCCTACACAAATGTTTCAAATATGGGTATCGAATCCGTCCGCAGGCGGCGCCGGGCGGTAGGCGCCGGAGGGCGACTGACAGCCTCTTAAAATAATTTCATTCTAAATTCTAAACAATCACACTTCTCTCTTATTATATTATATACCCACCCTCTCCCCTTATTATTATTATACCGTCAAGTTATGTCCTTTATAGATGAAGTAGATAGCACCGAGTGCCAAATATCTGTATTCCATAAGTACAGATTTCTAGATAAGCACGCTAGCTTCGAAGACTAAACTCCGGAGTTACCCAGTTAAGACATATGAGTCGTGGTCTTCTTCTGCACCTAGATCTGTGTTCTCGTTCTTTCTACATGTCCGAATCTTTCTCATTTTGTTAAAAATACATGTAAAATCCATTTGGAGGCCGCGCGGCGACTCGCTGACAACAGCAGGCCGGGCACGAGTGCAGCGCGGCCGCTCGCTACACATCTAAACGCACTGGAAGGGTATCTATTTAAGATATTTTCTTAGCCAAGACCAGAGAAGTTCGGTAGCGTATTATTAAACATTAAAACACGTAAATAACTATACTAAAATAAACTTTAATGTTTCACTGCGATACAAGTAAATTCCCGTTAGCTTTAAAATTAAAATGAATTCATAACAGGCGCGCCGCAGTCGCGGCCGCGGCCCCTCGGCTCGGTTATAAATTTTAAATGTCATATAAAAATACTAACATTATCTATCCTTATGTACAACGATTCACAATTGTTTACATAAACTGTTAGAATTTCATAGGAGAATTTAAGAGAATAAATTTATCTCGGAACAAGTTCAATGGAGCATAATCTGTACGGGTATGCTAAAGTACATCAAAAGAGACCCACTGAAAGACTGCTTTCGAGTGGTTAAATACATTTTAAAGAGAAAGGTAATAGTGATGCTGAAAATTTTGCACGATTAAAAATAAAAGATATACGATAATGTTTATCATTATAATGTTGAGTTTAAGTAAATGTTGATAACTTTATTTTGAAAATTGAACCTAGCAACTTGCAAGCCCTCATTGTCACAAAGGTTAGAGATGAGATATATAGTCATTTAATGATATATAACAATATAACATGTTTATTGCGTAGGTACGATGAGCGGAAATGAAGGGCCTAAAACTAAAGCTCACACTGCACTTATGCGCACACATTTCCGATATCCTTTTTAACTAACTAAAATTCACAATGTCGTGGATGACAGAGCGTTTTTTGAAGGAACCCACCACGGGTCTCGTGGAGCTAGCTTATCCTAAGCGATTCCTATTTCAAGCAGCAACGGTCCGCCGCGAGCACAGCAGCCGAACCAACCAGAACGAACACTCGCCAGTGCATTTGATCGCCGACACCGCCGCAGGACGCGTTGCCGCACTAACGAGCACATTTCATTCACTTTTCCACCACCAATAGAACCGTGAAAAAAATTCGTCGATTCAAAATATTACTACGGCCGTCATGAATCTTAGCAAAGTATAATCGCGTACAACACGAGTATACAGTTTACAATAAAAATGGCATACATTTTAATATATCGAATAGAGGTATGACACGTAGTAAGATATGCAATTTTGTATACAAATAATGCCACATGAGGTTATATTTAAGGCTAATGAATAATTAATAATTATGTACACGCCGCCCGTCTCTCGACGAATAAACCGCTCGTTTTGTCGGTAGCATTTATTTACATCAAACGGGCGACTGCCAGCTTAGTACTGTGGAAATTTATTGTATTCGGACGCAACAAGTATCCCCCGCCTCTCGTCATCCAGTAGGGACTCGGCTCACTCGATCGACTTCCCTCGGCACCGTATCAAATAATGCCAGAGTATGCACGTCTTACTCATTACAAGTTTAGGTAAAATGCTCCATATGATAATTCTAAACAAAAATATGTTACTCGGCTAGGTCGGGTCGGATCGATCGAGGAAAAAGCAGGATACAAAATGAATTATGATGCGGCGTCACATTAACAAAACAGTTTCTCCAAGCCAGCAAAGGTTACTTGTGGCCGGCTGTGGCAGGGCTGCGGTAGGGCTGCGCTAGGGCTGCGCTAGGGCTGCGGCAGGGCGGCGGCAGGGCGGCGCTAGGAGCGGAAGCAGCGCACGGCGCGCACGACGTACTGCCGGCAGATGGGGCACTCGGCCAGCTGCGCCGCGCAGCGCGTGCACGCCGCGATGTGCCCGCACTCCAGCAGCACGCACTCCAGCGGCGCCGCCATGCAGATCTTGCAGCACTCCTCCAGCGGCAGGTTGTCCACCTCTGCGACACGCGCACTCTTAGCCTCCACCCATGCGTTCTAATGCCTTCTAACGGCCCGCGTGTGCGCCCTGTGCGACCCGGGTACTTTTTTACTTCCGTCTCCCGTCTAATCGAGTGTTTCTCGTTGACCCGAGTCGATGTCGACATTTTTAAGGGGTGCATTTTTAATTCTTTACCATGAATTTTAGTAGCTTCTCTCGCACCCTACGTAGCACACGTAATATACCCGACAGTGACCTTTGACAAATATTTGTACTTCCCCCCCCCCACCGGCATAACGTACATCCAATAAATACACAAGAATATTAAAAATTACTATCCCCATTATCATCATCGCCAATCTATTTAAATCCGCTGGGCATGCGGGTCGATCCGATCACAGGGCGTGGCCTCTCGCAACTCTGCGCTGCTGCCCGTCGGCGGCCAGGATACGTAGACGTGCCCGGGCAGGGCGAGCCATACCGCGAACTGCCAACGCGGATTAAGTCGCCTTTTGCGACACCCTGGTATCCCGATATGACATCGGGGGATGTATTCTTTCTCTACCCCGACGAGGATAAAACGGTACTATAGAAATTTCAAAAATATTGTTAAACTAAAATAAAAACCGTATTCCGGTAAATAATAATTTCTACTAATATATTTTTCTTTTCTTAGGAATAATACGTTCACTGCCAACATGGACAGAAAAGTGAATAAGTGCAGGTAATAATAAGAATGAAGTGTTATGTTGTGTAAGTTATCTAAGTTGCCAGTGTGATCCAACGAGCTCGGTTGGGCATACCTAGCTCCATATTTACTCCGGCTACTATAAAAAGCGAGAATTGGGTATGTAAAAAATAAGATGAAATAAAAATAAATGCACCCAAGATGAGTCCATTACGTCGCAAAAACGACTCAATACTTACCATACAATGCGATGTCGATGGATACAGGTGTCGAGAAAGACTGCGACCCATCTGTTCCGAATAGATCAGATACTGATGATGGGAGAGTCAGAAATCTCCGAAACCAGCGTGCTCATGAGAGTGTACGCTGGTTTCGGAGAGAGTGATGAATGTGCAAGAAGCATGTTCAGAGTGTAAGGGTTGAGGCAGCGGGCGGGCGGCACTCACCGTCCTTGAACTTGGCGTGGTCGTGCCACAGCAGCTTGGCGCGCTCCAGCAGCTCGCGGCGCTCGACGCAGCCGCGGTACTCGACGCGGTTGCGCGCCAGCAGCTCCTTCAGCTGTTTCACGTTCAGCAGCTCCAGGTCCGACGGCTGTTGCAGATTCTCCAACGTTATTTGCTTCGGCGTACCTGTAGGCCGTAAGCAGCATTTCGTCGTTCGACTAGGAGACGTTTTTAATAGTTACAACTTTTTTAAATCTATTCCCTTAATATTTTGTTCAGGTTCTATTGTCGGATGCGATTCGGACGATCGATGATTTCATATTCTTGTTTATTTTTAAACAGATGAGTGTCTATAAAGTTTGCTTCACCTGATATATTATATTTCGTAATATTATATTTCATAACACAGCCTATACATTACTGGGAACGCAATTCTTAGATTTAAGTGAAAAATAGTTTTAACTTTTAACATATGGTGGAGGGAACGACTTTGACCGTCTTAAATGACAGGTAGAACGGCAAACGCAAGGACCTGGCTCGTCCATGAGCGGCTCGTCCTGCAGGCTGGCCGTGTCGGTGGCGGCGGAGTCGGAGCGGTGCAGCGCCAGCTCGGAGGCGGCGCGGCGCGGCGAGCCGGGCTCCGGCGCCGCCAGCAGCACGTCCGAGTCTGCAAGCGACGCAATATTGACTTGTAGAAAACTAGTACACTTGCTATCTTGTCGTTAGAAACTTTTTGGGCGATTTGTTAGATCAGTACTAAATATAGGCTGTATTACCCCGAAGGGTTGGCAGAGTAGAGCGGTAGATTTCTACGTTTTATCAGTTATACGTCCACCATGGAATAGGGGCGGGCCTATTGCACTACACCAGATACAAATCCAGACTCGGAACTATTACTGAGAATTTCAAGTTAGAAAAACCCAATAATACTTTGCCCGATCCGCGAATTGAACCCCGGACCTATTGATCAGCAGCTTGCAATCACTAGACCAACGAAACAGTTATTCAGTCAATCAGTTTTTATTCAATTAGGTATACAATGTATCTGTATAGAAAAAATCGATAGCTCACACAAGTTTTAAGTAATGTCCGTAATTACTTTTTTGTAATTACAAGTTGAGATGTGGAAACAGGTAAGTATTAGCAGGATACCGTTGGGCAGCGGGTCGGCGGGGCGCGTGACGAACTCCCAGCCGGCGTCGTCCAAGTCCTCCACCTCAAAGCAGTCGGCCGTGTCCACGCGAGCGCTCTCCGACGAGCTGCTGTGCGATAGTGGAGGCTCCGGCACGGGCACGTGGATGGCCTGCTCGCCACCTGACGAGAACAACAAGCAGTTACTTTGATATTAATGTAACTGTGGGGTGCCCCGCCAGACCGCAGATGATTAAATTACTCATCACAAAATAACATTATCATAATATTTACCTATCACTATAGAATTTGTCATACATTTAATACTTAAATATATTAAAAAAAAATACTGATACAATGAGTCCTATATAATGAGGTGTTACCTTTATATTTAGTGTGTCACATACAAAGTGGATACATATATACATTATTAGCCGGACTATTGAATTTTATTAAAATTTATGTGTTAAACAACCAAGTCAAAATCTATCAATAAATGAATGTATGTATGTATGTATGACATGATTGTTTACCGGGAGTTGTGGTAAATCTTCTATCCACATTGCTGGGTCCATTGCTGGCTGGGTTTGAGCTGGCTGGAGAATGGACATGAGCTGAGTTAAAACAGCTACCTGGAAACGATTTATTTTATATTTTGATACAGAAAAAGGTTCATAGCTAGTAGCAGCTGTTAATGCAAATATTATGCATCTGCTTACAAACTAGTGTAGTAGTGAAATTTCACTTGACATTAGCCACTAATGATGATTAAGTTTAAAAATTTACAATCATAGACATTAGTCACTCATGATCCCACCATACCTACCCCACTCTTGAAACTGAAACAACAATGTAAAATGGTGAAGTAAATTATCACTTATCATGATTCTATCAATCTTATAATATTACATTTTAATAGATGTACCCAGCTTTATTAGTTTGATGATATAAACATCAAAAGTGAACACCTTGCAACACACTGTAGGAATTTTCATACCTCTTGGTGGAGATGGAGCTGGAGTTGCAGTATTTCTTAGGTCAAAGGCTGAGTTGATGAATTCATTTAAGTTTGTTGTTAGTCCCTTAAGAGAGCTGAAGGGATTGGGACCTGACCTGGGACCCCGGCGTCTATATGATGAGCTGTTAACATGTGCTATGCAGAGGCTTACTAGTTCTTCTTTTTCTGAAATTCATCAGATACATATTGTATGGTGTTTACTGCATAAATGGACAGTATGTTATACAGACAAATATTGCAGTTCTTAAAAATATATTTATTCAGGGTTTTGTTTAGAAACCTTGGAAATTTATATAGGAGTCATCAATATAACACATATTACAGTAGCTAAGTAAGGTAAGAAGATATACAGGATGGTAAATGATTACAGACAGGCATTATATTTTGTATTTTCATACATTACTCATGCTTCTACATATAAGTAGACATAGATAGTAACACTGTTGGATAAGTCTTATGGTAAATACGCAAACTTCCCATGAAGACTATTAAAAATTGCAATGTCCAAGTAAATATAGAAAAAATCAATTAACTACTATTAAGCCACAGTACTAGCAGAAATAGAGATTTTTTTGTTAACATGTAAACATTCTATTGATATTTAAATCTTAACAATACTATTCAGTTTTTGCATACATTTATTAATTCATTTTTGATGAATTAGCCAGGATTATAATTATAATCAACAATATATACATTATGCACACAGCACTTAGTGTTTAGAATTGTCTTGTATTGAGTCTTTATTTGTTTTTTAGCATATTCAATCAATGGAAACATTGTGCCAGTGTGCTATTTAGAACATAGCAAAATCATCTTTTCAATGTATTGGATCCACTTACATCACGAATTCTGCATAATAAGGGTACCACAGTGAAGCAATACTCATGTCCTCATTGCATCAACTACCACTCTACAAATTCATTGTACATTGGTAGAGTTCAGATAGAGACCACTCAAATCATTATTTGTATTGTATAAGCAAAGTGAACAATTTTAAAGTAACTCAAAAAGCTAGAAATTAATCCTATATTTCTATTGCTATCACATAATTCTTAGTCAGCAAACAATGTTAAGAACAATATCCATCTTCATATTTTTGTGAAAAGTTCTATTTGATACTAAAAAAATTGCATAACATAGGCCTCTCCAATGACACACCACTGAGCTTCATCTTCAGCTCTTTGCATACAACCACTATGATGCTTATAGCCAATTGCCAATCTTGTAGTTTTAAGGTCAATTGGGTGTTGCAATACATAAAAGTGATATTTAAAAGAAGGTTGACTGCCTCATTGCTCATGTAGTTGCAAAGTGTGACTGATTGAGAGGTCCTGGGTTCGAATCCTGGTTCCAAGACTATTATAACTTAAGACTTTCTAGTAGAAATTTCTAGTAGTGGCTCGGAGTCCAAACTGATGCCTCATGTATGGTAATAGACTCACTACCTTGTCCATGATGGGACATAAACATAAGGAAAATCTTTGCACAGCAATGGGTCCAGTATAAAGGACTGTCCAAGTTAATTTCTTAAGAGATGAATGAACAGAAACTAAAGAAATTTAATAAGTAATATAGTCTGGTTACATTATTCTGCACTAAATACTCTATAATAATATGATAAGCTATCCACATTTTTTATAGTTCATTGCAACAGAAAGGGGAAATACATATCACAGAGTGCTTGAAACTATAAGTACTTATTGTATTTTTTATGATATCATTTCCTACCATCTCATCAATATTTCCCCTTTAGAAGAGTTGTACACTCCTATGATTCAACACTTATGTTATTTTTCTCAGCATGAAATAAGAGGTGGGTATACTACTTACATCAGGCACAACTCTAGTTTCTGTACTACTACTGGGAACATCAAGATAGAAAAACAGAAAAATATTTTGCTCCACCCGGGTGTGAAACCCAGTATCTTTTGAGCAACAGCCAATTTGTTACCACTTGAACAACAAGGCATGCAATACTTTAATTTGAGATATTATTCTCAACCAAATTTTAACATCTTTGAGTTAATTACTCAACTAATAAATTTCACTTAATATTTTTCTTATTTGAGAAATATTATTCATATTTGCCATCATGATGTGTAACAAACATGTCCTGTTTTTTTACAGAGAGAGTGTTATGGGTACACATGGCACAATGACAAACAATGAAAATTTAACATCCTTAATTTCTCTATAACTAGAAGTTTCATGATCAGATTGTTAGTTGATATTTGTTACATTGATTTTATCAAGCTGAGGTAGTGAGCTAGAGCTTCCATCTTATATATAATTGGAGTATTTACATATACATATGTATGTCCAGCAGTGGACTGAGATAGGCTGACGATGATGATGATGACATATATTGCTACTACTATTAAATTGTTATTTCTGTTGGTATTATAAATATTTTTAGAGTTTTTAAACATAATTAATACATTATGACGATATATTTCCATCTTTGCATATTAGACAAAAGTACTGCTTGAGTAGTGTTATGAAGCCTTAGAAATCAAAATCTCATATGTGAAATGTAAGTTGACTTACAAAATTTTCCAATCACACTATGAATATAGCGTGATGGAGAATTGTGAATAGTGGCATGCCATTGGAGGCCTATATCTAGCAGTGGAAGAGAGTAGGCTGATGATGAGGACTATAAATATAACAGGTAAAACATGGGAGGCCTGCAGTTCTGTACCTAATCTTCCGGAGAAATAAAGAGTTGTAAAACATACACTCTTAATTAGTTTTAATTTTGATGAAAGTGTGGAGGCCTGCACGAATTCTAATTTCAAAACAATGTAATATATACTATTCTGTTATGCTCTCTCTCTCGTCTATGTCAACGCGCAATGTCATTCACTCAGATATCTTCATTAAAATAAATATATTAAATTCAGTTATTGCCTTTACATTATAACATCAGGTTATGGGCCCAGGACGCTTCCACTGCGCATAAATTAAATTAAATTTTTTGTACTTCAAAAAGGGTTTAAAAAAAGTCATCAATAAGTTTCCACACCAAATCAAGATTACTTAGATATTAGTATACACATAAATTTAAAAAATGTGTAATTAGAGGATGTACAATAAATAAGTTACAAGGCAAAATAGATATAAAGGCAATCATATGTGTCATATGTAAAACCAAAACCTGTGTTTTATGAAAAAGAAACATGATAGAACAATTAATATCTTTCTAGAAGTTTCTTAAGATGTAGTTGCGTGATACATACCTACGCAGCCCCTGGTAGAAACATTCTGGCGCTGTAGGAAGCATTGTAGATCGCGCACCTTCAAGTGGGCGATAGTCTGGCGGGATAGCGGGCGGGTGGAGAGCACCCTGCAGGGCGCACACATCACCCCACCGCCGCGTCTGAGGCATCCGCTGCAGTAGTACCTTTCGCACTCTGTGCAAGCTCTCTTCCGCTTGAATACACTGAACTGTACCGCGCAGCTCTCACACGGCATCCTACTCCCGCGTCCCCGCACTATCATCGGTCATACTCCGTATGACGCACTTATCCACTCTCCCTCCTTACCACGGGCACATTCCCCGCACGCGTAACTTGTTCTCGTTATATAGTTTAGCTTGCTGATCTAATGAACATTGACGTCGCGAGGAAATATTTTGTAAAAAACCAAAACATCAGACAAGTGCCATCACGGTAACGAACGTTCCGTTTTTATGTACGACACAACAAATTTAATTTAATTGTCATTCATTGATACATCCACCAACACTACCAAAGGGCACCCTACCTACAGTGCCCTACACAGACATTATGCCAATGAGACATTGTCAATAGATAAATATGCTGCTAGAATAGTATAAAATTAAATCTTAATATTTTTTTTATATATAACATTGACAAAAGCTTTAAATTTCATTAAGGATATATTCAATTCCATAGAGCATATATAAAATGTTCTATTAAGTACATATTATTTATTAATACGCCGTTCCTTTTTACGTTAGTAAACCCGAAGTAATCATTCAGAGGGATGCTTTGGAAAAGGGTACCTAAAAACGTATTTTTTTGTCGTACAATAAATTTATAATTTTTTGCTTCTGAGGTACAATTTAATATACAAAGTAATTTTTTTCAGTCGTTTGGTGTAGTCATTTCTGGTATGTTCGGCCTCCGGTGGTAAATTGAAACACGACGGTCACGAGTGTTGCTCGTACAATATCCTAAGGCGAGATTCTTGCCGGGAATGATAATAATTTTTGTATTTGCGATGTTTTGTGTTTGCAACCAGCAGTTTTGTGTTTGCTCATTCTCAATCCAAAGTCATGTTGTTTATGAATTATCAATTTTATGATTAACAATGTAACAGGATTACAGTATAAAAATATTAATAGCTCTTAATTTGTTGCAAAAGTTTTGACTTACATTATCTAATTGCCTAACGTTTTTTTACAATTGGAACGCCTATTACTAGGGAATACTATTGTAAAGTAAAGTACCTACTAGAGCTTTTTGATACGCACACAATGCTGTTGTGCACACAGTGGAAGCGTGAGAGTGCGCGTGAATATTTCATTATTTTTTAGGTCACGTGTAAATAACCTTATGGGCGTGGTCCTTCAGACCAGGGCATAATATGGACACCTCCTTTATTACTAACGATTTACGATTACAGCTGGGCAAACAGCGAGTACGTATTTATATGTCCAATGATGAAATTCGTCATCGTAATGCACAGCTGAGGTGTCCGAGTGGTTAAGGAGTTGGACTTGAAATCCAATGGGTTCTACCCGCGCAGGTTCGAATCCTGT
>DWME01009464.1:0-10909 GCA_018244795.1 Parelbella ahira ahira | reverse complement strand
GTAGTTTCATTTTGACGTGCAAAAAGTGTTCTATTGAACCAATTTTGAATAAATGACTTTTGAATTTGAATTTGAATCAGTTACACTAATTTGACTATCGCACTTTTAGACCTACCGCAGGCTACATCGACATCTAGTGGACGCTTCTCTAAGCAGGACGAAGCGTGTCGCTAAACCGTTTCTGCTACAAACCGCGAAAGAGTGAAATTCTCCGCCAGTGCCTGTTTTCCCGTTTTTAAACCTGGAACTATTTAAAATATGAATGAATAGATTCTTTGTAGGCAAGCGTGTTGCGTCCTAGGCTTCGTCTCGCTTTCCGTCAGATGTCATTGTAACGAACCGCGAGACTATTGCAATTAAAAATAAACGAAACATCACGTCTGAAATCACTGAGTCTGTCGACAGAAGAGTGTACCACTCCCACGTTTCACCAGTTACGTTTAAGTACCATGGAATAGGTGATAAGCCTATTGCCATATACCGGGCAAAAATTCCAGACTCCGAGTCACTACCAGAAACTATAAATTAGAAAAATTCAATAGTACCCGACCCGGGACTTGAACTTAGCACCTCCTGATCTGCAATCGCGCTTGCAAGCACTCAATCAACGAGGCAGCTATTAAACATAGTTAATGGTAAACACACATTACCAAATAGTAGGAAATGTTTACAGTAGCTAAAATAAGTTTTATAGGACCGGTTTAATTTAATAATTTATAGTTACGGGTTATTATAGTTATAATACGGATCCTTTTACATATTACCGAGTGTGCCATATGGTAGCCCGTCAAAATTCTATAAAGGCCCTCTACGTTTTCAGTTTGTAATCATCCAATTCACACTGTTATCGACTTATTTATTAACCACCAACTTTCCCCTTTCCCATAAATCACGCAGCCAATATAAAATGACATCCATTACCACGTTCGTAGCGTTCAGAACTTATGAGCGTAATCTACCATGCAATAGAAATAAGAAATGTAAAGCCATTTCTGCAATAAATGTATACTGATTTGCATCCCCCTCGTAATAAACTGAGCCGTAATTCCCTAACCTCCCCCACTTTACGACGCGACAAGAGAACATGCCAGCGTGAATACATACATGAATCGCGAACGGCGGGCCTCAAGCGATACTCGCACGACCTGGCTCGCACTGCCGCGACGTACTCTTCGTCTCTTTCGAGGCGAGCTGGGTTGCTGCTGTAGAAGGAGACAGGAGTATTACTAGCTCGCGTTCTTGATTTATACGCTCCGCAGCTCTCGCTCGGTTCGGTGTGTGTGAATGAGTTAAATTTACAATCATAACTACATTCGCGTGGATTTCGGCAACTTCACAGAGTTATTATTTGTGTTTGGTTGCTGGAACACCGTTTTGTTGAGATATTCGGAGCTCTTCAATTTCGCCCGTATGTTCCTTCGCAGACAACTTTTAATTAGGTTTAGATTATATGTATTTTACTGATTGTCCGAATGTCATATTAGCCATAATTATACTTTCTTCTGGGTAACTTGTATTTTTCTATTGTTTAACAAATTTAAAGTTTTTACGGTGGTGAAATGCCTGCTGGTAGGCTTCACACGCTATTGGGTGGCGGATAAGAGTCGTATGTGTATGCACGTAGCAGGACCCTTATCCGTATAACTTTAGGATGTTTTCTTCCAACTTCGTAGCTAGTGATGTACTAATTTAATCAGAATATTGTATCCCTCAATATTCTAAAAATCAATAAGTTTAACGAACTGTTTTGTTTTTCACTGTTTGTGTTCAATTCAAGTCTTGAATTTTCTTGTAGGTATGAGTTACGCAAGAAATCATATGGTTAGATTAATTTTATTACAAGTATTGGTATTTATTTTGTAATATTTCGTAGATATTTTTATTACGTTAATTATGTAGTAACTTTTAAAGTAAGTTACTCAGACTGGCCGCGGATTATTTCGTCACGAAATAGCCTTTAACGATTTGTTATACATAATTACTTCCTTTGGCATATTGCAGCCATATAATTAATTATATTTCACGATCAATTGCCGCGATATTTTAGTTAAGAAGTAATCGTTAAACGCTGTCGACAGCTTTAAAGGCAGTTTGGCAGCATAGGATTGACTGTTTAGCCATTGACTTTTACTACCTCGGCGAAACACACTGGAGCAATCTCAATGGAATATGCACCAGGCCTGCAACAGTTGCGAGGGAAACCCGTGCCCAGCGATGTCACTTCTTATATGAAAACATTGTAGAAATTTATCATATCATTTCATTAGATCTATCTATCTGTCTCTACACAATCTCTTCGAAATTGTGTTCACAAAATAACGACTCAGTCGCATTGGTGCGATGTCGCAAAGTACAGGCATCGGCAAGTTTGGCGTTCAGACCGTACACGTGTCACGGTCGCCCTCTGGCCGCCGCCGCGGGACGTATTGAACATGGTGCTTATAAATGTAACACTATAACAGGAGCTATAGAATTATCCATAAACGCGCACATTGGTATGTCAGGTAAGGTTGAACACTGTCCGTGCTGCAGCGGGCCTCCCGCAACACCCAGTAAGCGGTAGAACATCCACACGCCGGCTGAAGTGCTACCGCTGAGTCTAAATCTCTTATAAGCTATATGTGGTTAAATCTCTATCATCTTATCATCTTTTTATTATTTTTATGTATTTTGACATAGCAACCAGGATGCATGTCACCAGCCTCCACTGTAATTCGTAACTAATCGGTGATAGTTTTAAGTTGAATAAAAAATCACATAGAGAAAGAATAATCAACACAGAAGAAGCACGTTAGTGCTTATAAAGATAGAGTTATTTGGCATTGTGTGCTCTCTATCGGTCCCTTAAGGAACCTGGACAAGCGAAATACTGATAACAATTGAAAACTCTCCGATTACAACGGTTGTAGATGCGATTATAACGTTACTATGACAGAACGCCAAAATATCCTTTTGAAATATTATTATGTTCTTTATTCTATTTTTTTACAACTACCCGTTAACAAGGGATATTATAGTCTGCTTCCTGTTTGTGGAATCATCATTTATGCTGAATGCGAGGTCGTCATTGTTTCCTCCTCGTAATAGCAATCCTCATGTTTCAGTGCAATTAAAATAGTTCATTCTATCGTCTTTTCCGTTATAACATGGCATGAATACAGCCCGGCTCGAAGAAAATACAAAACATTTTTAATCTTATAGACTTCGCAATAAGGACTCTTGACGATGTTTTCATTAAACGAAACATATACAGCGTCTTAAGGAATTGTGTCCCGTCTCGGAGTACGCTCGCATGTAATGTGATATCCTTACCACGGGTTACTGCACGATGCGACAAGTTTCTCACAGTGTCCCATGTAATATACATTGCGGTTTTTCAAACGTTACGTAAAAAAATTATTACCAAACATTGCAATGTATAACAAACGTGCATTAAAAAATTTCTAAATGTTATTCAACATTATATTTTGGCGCGGGGCACTTCTCCCCTTTAAATATGGAGCATTTCTCAGAGCAAGCGCGTTTGGATCGACTTACAAGAAAAGTATGCTGTAAATCGCACTATTACAGAAAATTTATTGCGTAATTGTAAGCCCTAAAACCATTTAGGAAATTATATAATATAGTTCCTTTTTATAAGATTTTGTATACTATAATTTAATTATAAGCAATATTTCAGGAACCCCCGTTTTGTGGTCCTTCGGGAAATGATTAATAATTACGTAAATGTTGTATGCAATTACGCATAAATAATATATTTGGCAAGCATGCGTAATTTATTGAACAACTATAAATGTGTTGCCAAAACATTATGGTAAAAACCTACACGCGACTGCACGGCAAGCGGTAAGCGCAGCCAGTTAAACTGCATCGGTAAAAATCTTCTTATGCGTCACGAAACAATTAAACTATGGTTTCACTTCAGTCACGGTAGCAACAGCCCGTTGATAGATACATCAAAGTTTAAATAACATTCAACTCTATTAGCACCCCTACTATCATAATTGTTGCACTAACGGACTGACCTGTGGCACTGGTGCTCACAGCCACGGCCGGCCGCGCCAGACTACCGCCTGCTTTACTACTTTACATAAAAAATTTAATGGTTTCTAGATGGAATAATGTTCTCGAATAACATGT
This sequence comes from Parelbella ahira ahira, assembly GCA_018244795.1. Classification (NCBI taxonomy): domain Eukaryota; kingdom Metazoa; phylum Arthropoda; class Insecta; order Lepidoptera; family Hesperiidae; genus Parelbella; species Parelbella ahira. Next base: position 6,769 of record DWME01009464.1, on the reverse strand, counting down.
CGTTAGTCTGGTCGAATGATGCGACTTACATTCCCGTCGCGCGCGTTGTCATAATGAACGAGATTACTTTCAATGGAGGGCGACGTCGATCGATTCTGTTACTGCAGCGTCCGATCGGGAAGCGATTTTGGCGTTGCTCGAGCGAAGTATCGTTATTTTTCATGCAATACGAGCAACTTATAGTTTACTTTAAACTAAGCTGTCCCAACACAACGTTGATGAACCATATCTTATTGGACAAGGCGCCGTGGACTGCGATATGCTGAATATATTATTGTACTGCAATGACTCACTCTGCCTACACCAAGCGTGAGCGCGCCGGCTGTAGCAGGGTATATTTACTCCTGTATACAGATATCTTACAACACACTGGCCGAGCCGTCTGCGCTGAGCGGGATACTACTATATCCGCTCGTATAAGGACTTCGACGTCGAAGTAGCTGATCACCTGTTTATATGCGACCTCGTCTTGTTACGCAGCGATCAGCAGAAACATAACGCAACCATCTCGGGACACGGCCATTACGGGCAAGTGGTGTTGCCACACACGGCGTACTGAGAAATATGAATTTTATAACTGCTAAATTATTAGCTGTCTGGGAAAGATTGGAACACATTTTCAAAGTATTAAGTATAAATTATTTTAAATGCTATTTAATATTTGTAAAAATGTTTAATTCCATCGGAAAGAAATATAGCCATATATAAAAATGAAACTAAAATGGTAATGATATAACAATAGGGTAATGTGAATATTTAAATTGAAATATTTTGTACTATGTTATGTTAAAGATACAGTACAGTGCTGCTAATTTATAAGACGTTAATTAAGATACTACTTTTAAATCGCCCCGCTAGGTCTCTTATGAGGTAGGCAGAAAGCACCGAGTTGTAATAATATTAAACAGTTTTTCCTGAAGCAAATACATATCAGCTAATCAGAAGGAATTACAATATTGAAAGCTCTCTGGGAGCATTCTATTGCATATTATAGTAAAACCTGTGATTATATAAATATTGTAAATATCACAATTTACATCCAAAAGCGCACCTCTGATCCTTCAACTGATTGGTACTGGAGCTGCCTTGCTAATAGTAAGGTTACGTGGCCGGTTATGGTGTATGAACGAGACCGGTTCGGCGCGCCGAGAGTCGATAGAAAGGGATAGGGGTCACTTTCCCACATGAATCAATGGTTTTTACGCCACGACCCTTTAAGGATCGCCCCTGCACGCCCCGGTGGCCCTTGCAGATTGCTTGCTTCATTATGTATGGAGGGTTTGAAAATTGAATTCTTCATTCTCTTTGTATGTTTCGATATATTAATGATGTTTCGTTATCTGTAGCCGCCAGGAGAGGTCTTTGCCCTATTTACATTAAACTAATAAACAAAATTAAACATATCGTATATGTAAAAATTAAACGATACCCATTAAACTGGCGCTTATCCGCGCAGAGTCGGCTCCACCGCTGTCTCGGTGACTTTATACATTAAATCCTTAAATTTCTGTCCCTCATTTAAAGTTGTTTATATAAAAGATTAAAAAGGAAATAGAATATTAAAAATCTTTTATCTTTCTCAGAAGCGCAATATGCCAATCTTAATAGTCCTTTTAGATTGCTCTGTAGCTGATGTACAAGTCGCGAAAAATCCAGCAATAGGCTTACACATCAAAAAGAGTAACAAATTACTATATGTAATTGGCGGATTTAACCTCTCAAATCCTTTAATATACGAGTATTGGGACCGAGATAGAGTCGCATTACATTTGTAACGTTAGAGAGGACTGTGAACCCTGACAGGCTTTAACAGAATTTTGTTTGTTTACATTTGTCTCCATGTTTTTCTTTATAAAAATTGAGGGTTTTAATAAAAATTTATTTAAAAATAGATGTTTCAATGAACGTTTGAAATGGGTAACTTACATATAAGCGAAAATTGACTAATCGCTCAAAATTTTGCCTGTCTCCCGGACCCCTTACGTTAATTCCTTGCATTTCGTTTCTTACAAAACTTTGATTAAAAGTAGAACGATAAAAGAGATAATGGATTTACTCATACCCATTCAATACTAACTGCACTGTCAGTCCCATTTCTTGCGTTGGTGCATTAATACAAATTAACTAAGTCTTATTAACAACGAATTACCTGAACTAGTTGACATGAATAGTCATATTTATTAACTGTTGGAAGCTAGTTACACTGATATTCCTGGGCGGCAGCGGCCACTTTATATTATAGTATCCGCTGCTCATTTGCTGCTCTCTCCAATCGAAATAAATTAATGATCATTTTATTTTGTTCCAGGTATGTAGAAGACTTGACCAACTGAGACACCACGATTTACGGGATTGAAGTATTCTCATACATTATTTTCAGAACATTGCAGTAATCCATTGAAAGATGTGTTTTTCTGTGTACATACGTGTCTGACCTCTTTGATATACACGCAACTGATGACCAGGGCCGGTTATTGGCAATAACAGAACTATTCGTGCAGCGTCTGTTCAAAAATTCGTAATTAACGCTATCCAGTAGAGACAATAAGGACCGCTTTATCCCTACCAAAGGGTAGGGTTAAAGTAGTTATTGTTTTTTGCGGATTCAGTTGGTTTTATCAGTCAACCGCAGTGCACCTTCGCAGTTGAGAACCGGACAGGAGTTTCTAGAACTTCAATAATAATCACATATTGTAATAGTGTAGTGCATTAGTCTCAATATGTCAACGTCAACTATTTCCCTAATTTTAAAAGACGATGGCTAAGTTGGTCTCGAAGGCTAAGTTTTGTTCAACACTTTCAATATCAATTTATTGTTGGAACTGACACCGTTGAAAGCAACAGCAATTCTAAAATTTACTATGCTTTCTAATGAACTACTGGATACAGTCCTTATGTTAATAAGATAGTAGGTAACAGAATTAATTTCAAATAAGATGATAGATATTAATACATATACACAGAAATGTATATTTTTGTAAATTTACTACGTTCGGAACTCGTTGTGTACCGGGAAAATTAAAAAAAAAACCAATGTGAGTGTCGTTTGGCAGATCTTCATGTATTCAAATTAATAGGAAGTTTTACTCCCGCTGCTGTACTCGCTTAGTAAATATCACATCAGTTTACAAATTAGAGATCAAAATCGTTGCCGCTTCAAGCGTGACTGAGGGCAGACTCGTTTTATATCCCGTAAAGAGAATGGGCCTAAATTAACCGGCTTTCCAAAATTACGTCACTGGTATTTTCAATGTTGTTCATTCCATTTTATTTTGTATCCAAGAAGAAAAAGACAAACTAATTGAATAAAAAAGTTGACATATAATGATAAAGTTGACAGATACAGGTGCCTAGGATGACCAACATTCATATATCTTGGCTAAATAGGTTAGGTAATAGATTATGTGGGAGTCGCCACCGAAATGGGCGCACATGTATAAAACGACTGATGAATGTAGAGAAAACACGTGTGTCCTGTACGTATAGAGATACTTGGCATTGCGTGCTCTCCGGCTACTATATGAGACACCTGGCGCGTTCATTTAATAACAATAATAATTATATATCGATTACATATCACTGCGTTTTCAACTACACTCAACTTCACAGAGAACGATGATAGCACAAGTCATTAACCTGATAATATTAAAATACCTTGTCACTGTGCCTGCTCCGACAGAGGTACCTTAAAGTACTCTTCTTTACCTACAAGCTTGTACTACGACCTCGCTAACTCGTTAAGGTACATTGGCTTACGAATAAGGTGAGGTATTAGACGCATATAAGTCGTGATCTCTATTGAAACGAGCTCCGAATAAGAACATTGTCACACCGGCCGCGAGCTCAATGCCGCGGGACATATGGCGTCCGTAACTCTCGCTGCGGAGGCGCCGAGCTAAGAAAGTCACGGCTCCAGCGTCGTTGTGTCAGGGGTGTACATTACATTCTATTTGTGAATATATTATGGTCGTCCAAATAACTCCATGTTGGATGTCCAGCGTCGGAGGCATTCATTTATATACTGTACATGAAGCGGGGTTGCGGCCAAACACTAACCCATATATTCCACATTATGTATCTACGTTTAACATGTACATACCTACTCGAAACCTACTCAGATTAAGTAAACTTCTACAAATTTTGTAAAATGTTAAAAAGCTCTATTAATAGAATGGCGATAGTACCATATAGTTAAATGTTAAACATTCAACGGGATACGCCAGTTCTTACCTTAAATGATATTTATTTAACCGTCACAACCAAAGCTATTCAACGTAGACGAATTCTCGTTATTATCTCTCATACGTCTTATACAGTGTGTGGAGGGGATCGCCTTCTTATTGTTATTGAAGTCCAAAAAAAGTAATACGCGTCAGTATAATTACATCGATGTGCCGTGTAAATGACCGGCAAAGGTTTTTTGTTGTGTAATAAGCTTGAGGCGGTTGAATCAGTGAAAGACTGGTGTTTTAGAGTTCAGCGTCCTACTCCGGGCACCCTGGGATCACACCATGACGTGTATCTCTGTACAAACAAATGTGTTTTTTAAATTTAAATATCTATTGCTGTAACATTAACACAAACATCATGAGGAAATCCGCGCACCTTAGAGTCCTCCATAATATTATCTAAAGAGTGAAATCAGCCAACCCGCACTTAGCCATGTATGGTTGTAACCCTCCACATTCTGAGAGGAGACCGGTGTCCGTGACATGATTAAAGGGTTAATGATAATTGAACCGTGTCTTTATAAAAATATCTTCAAAATTATTAATGAAACTTTGGAGACAAATTCATAACGTTTTCGAGTATAAATACTTTCCTGAATAGTAATTACCTGAAGTGTTCATAGACTTCGTGAGGCAAATGATGCCAAGGTGGCACTAGATCCAACCTGAGCGTCATATATAGCAAAGTACCCGGCAGACCTTCATCTCCATCGCTGCGAGTTATGTTATATTTATAACATAAATATGTAAATTAATATGCCATGTGCTGCATCCGGCCGATGCCACGCGGCCTCAATGGGTCATTGTTAGGACTGACTTTTAATTGGCTTAGTATGTTTATGACATTATTTTCGGAATGTTACTGTTTTATTAATCGTATTGAAATATTATGAAATATTCGTTAAAGTGATTGTAAGGTAGTTATGAAATATCCGTTAAAGTGATTGTAAGATAGTTACGAAGTATTCGTTAAAGGGATTGTAAGATAGTTAGAGGAAAGGTCATAATGTCAGGACAAAAGTATTTTCTCCTTATGAAAATGACGTTTACCTCCATCGCCGGTATACCGGCACGACATCACATCGTCCACTCGGTTTCCGACAACTTCATTGTTCAGTGTCAAGTATATCGTTAGAGCTGCATATCATCACGTTATCGTTCATTGTATGGGAATGAGCGATACGAGGTTTGTTTATCAACGGACCATTCACGTACAGACCTTTAGTAAACATTCAACAAGCTTCAACAAAAATATAACGTAACATCACGCCTGTAATCCTCGAAGGGGTAGGCAGAGGAGTGTAGTAAACTCACATGCTTCACCAGTTACTTTTGTCTCTTGGAATAGGTGATAGTAAGCCTATTGCCATAAACCGGACACAGATCCAGACTCCGAATCACAACTAAAAATCCTAAATTAGAAAAATCCAATAGTACCCGACCCGGGATTTGAATCCAGAACCTCCCGATCGGCAATCGCGCTTGCTAGCACTCGATCAACGAGACAGTCAATAGGCCAAATAATACATCTGATAAAATATCATCATAACCTCCTTTGCGTGTTAATTAAATGCTGTATCTGTACGTAAATGAATCCATTAAGGGCCTGGTCGTTTAAGATAACATCAGATCAACAGCATGACCTCTCTGACGTTGATGTCTTAATGGAAAATATAATATACACACATGCCTATTTAATATTACATATTTCGTGTATTAATATAGAAGACCGTGCTGACCCCGTAAAGGAACTAGCGTGATAAAATAATGGTAATCATATCAATGCACTGGTTATTACGAGTTACTAATAAAACAGATAAGTTATAGTCTATTTTTATTTCCGACTGCCTCGTTAGTCGAGCGGTTGCAAGCGCGACTGCCGAGGTCCTGGGTTCAAATCCCGGGTCGGGTACTATTGGATTTTTCTAATTTAGAATTTCTAGTAGTGAATTGGAGTCTGGATCAGTGCCCGGTGTACGGCAGTAGGCTCACCACCTATTCCATGCGACTTAAACATAACTGGTAAAACGTGGAGGTGTAGTACCTATACCCCTCTGCCTACCCTTTCGGGGATTACAGGCGTGATGTTACGTTGTTACGTATTTTTATTTCTCCAGCACTGCTTTCCCCGAGACTTGAATACAAAAATCTATTTTCCTTAAGTACATATGTACGCAGGAAATGTCCCTACACACTTGACTGGAACAACATGGGTTCGCTTTTAAATCTACTCGTCTGTGAAAGTAAAATTAGTGCCTTATAATGCATATACATATATATACCATACGTTTTGTACATTTAGGTATTCATTTTAGAACTTTCCTTTTAGAAAAATACTTTAGCAGTTTTAACACGAAGGGCTTGACCTAAAGCAATAGAATATGTAGAGCGAAATGTTCAGTAATAAAAGTCATCGTAATGTGAATATCTGTAAACTAAGGCGCAATAACACCGCGTATAGTAAGTAGCCCATTGTGAGTAGTTGTAGGAGCGCGCACGTGCCAGTGGAACATCTCCGCACACACGTCGTGCTGCACGGC
>DWME01009463.1:0-10909 GCA_018244795.1 Parelbella ahira ahira | reverse complement strand
GACGATCTGCGAAAGGCTGCAGGCAGATGCTGGATGCGACAAGCCGAAGACAGGGCGCGATGGCGCTCGTTGGGGGATGCCTATGTCCAGCAGTGGACTGAGATAGGCTGATGATGATGATGATGATGATGAAATGGTCAGTAGTATATAGAACTTAATGGACTTATTAACATTGTGTTACATGTTTTTAAGTTCAAAAAGCTGGATAAACAGACACAAATATGAAAATAGAAAAAGGTCAAAAAAGTAAATTTATCTTATTTTAAGTTATTGCTCGTTGGTCGAGTGGTTGTTACAAGCGCGACTGTTGATCGAGAGGTCCTGGGTTCATATTCCCGGATCGGGAACTGTTGGATTTTTATTTATAATTTATAGTAGTCACAATTCGTACAAAAATAAAAAAAGATGTTAGGGGTGGACAACCCTTATTACTTAGGAGAATGAAAAATAGATAGTTGTCGATTCTCAGACGTACTGAATATACATACAAAATTTCACAAAAATCGGTCCAGCCGTTTCGGAGGAGCATGATAACTAACATTGTGACACGGGAATTTTATATATAAAATAATTAAAAAATAAACTCTTGTATATCGTACATAATTACAATTTTTGTTTTCAGAGAAAGAACGTCTCTCAGCCTGGAGTCAAACTAATGCTTCAGAGGTGGAACGGCCCAGGGTGTGGGCGGCACGGTCGGTTCTGGAGTTGGGAGCCACCAGGTCGGCCCATGGCAGGCAATTGTCGTGCCGAGCCCACCACCCTTCCTACCCTTCGCCGTACTACAGGGATTCTTATACCATGCTTGATGTCACATGTAAGATATATCCATTAGAAATATTCAATTAAAAAAATAAATAATCTACCAACTTTATATCCCTAATGAATTTTATTGTCCGACCTACTTACTTTTCTCATTTACAAAAGACCTTCTTTCTGTGCTTAGAAAAAAGGTGTTTGGTTGGTTATTCTTATCTCAAACTATTGTAAATTTTAACTAACCTTATAACCAAATAGTTCCAACTCCTCATCTACGTTGTATTGAGAATAATGGTATCTTTTCATATTCTCTTTATTTATTTTTCGTATGCAGTTGTTCCGGTGGTATCTATATACGGCGCTGACGCGAGTTCTTTAGCAAGCCTTGAGGAAGGCTCCAGTGCCCTCACTTTGGAATGCAGAGCGGATGGCAACCCCAGCCCCTACGTGTGGTGGACTAAAGACGGCCAAGTCATACCCACAAATGGACCAAAACTTCTCAGAGCACCTGTAACCAGAAATCATTCTGGTTAGTCAATGATGAATATTATTTTCTATCCACACAAAGGTGTCCGGAACCCTTCTTATTTTGACAGGAACTATTTCTAACCGTGAATCAATTAAAGGGCTAATGATCCTAATGATGTACAAAGGTAGATAATAATAGATCAAGTCGCGCCCTTCCTTATAATAAAATGATAGTTAAAAGTAATTCGTGCTACGTCAACAAGTGATGAGTATATCTACAGCATATCGCGGCACAGAACGATACGGCTCGCGAAATGATAGATCGTAGGCATTTCTTGCAGTTTATCACTGGACCTTATTAGCACGTTATGCTATTGTTGTACTTCTACGAGTGACGTTTAATTCATTTTTTACATTTTATTAGATGAAACGTAAAAAGACGAAAATTCACTTATCCATTTCCGTAATTATCTGTATCCATAACTCTAGATGATTCTTTCAAGTTGTAAATGTTTCATTGTGTGGCATTGTATCATTCCACTGTTAGTCTGCCACCCTAGCCAAGCGCGAGTTGGCAGACATCACATGCCTTAGAATTTTTTTATTTTTTATTAATATTGATAGCCTAGTGGTTAAGAATTTACCCTCTCACTCCGGGGGTGCTAGGTTCAAATCAGTAGCGCGCATCTCTTTACAAAAGTGCGTTTTAAACTTAAATATCACTTGTTAAGGTCGAAGGAAAACATAGTGAGGAAACCGGCACAACTTAAACACGCACCGTAGGATGTTCATAGATTTTTAAACAAAATAAACTGCGGCTTTATGTAATCGCGTTATGTAATTGCACACAAGACCGCTAGTGGTAACTTTTTAGGAATATTTCTACGCTTTGGTGGACAACTTTCAAGTTCATTATTATTTTAAAATTACCTTAGAATAATAAACCTTGGACAATATTATAGGAGATTACATATAAATATGTGCTTTTTTCAGGAATTTACGGATGTCAGGCGCGAAATTCTCTTGGAACTTCTGATTCCGTGAAAATAGAAATCGATATAAAATGTAAGTGGGGCTTTTGACTTTGCAAGACGCAAAAAAGCTAACTTTACCCCATGCCTTTGTGTAACGAGAACTCCTAAACAATAATATCAACTTTTATAAGCTTAATCCATTCCAGATCCACCGCGAGTGACTTGGGTCGGACCGGATACGGTAGTGGAAGCGAATCTCTTCTCGCAAGTTACATTGGAATGTAAGGCTGAGGGAAATCCGCCGCCCAATTACCAGTGGTACCACAAGTAAGGTTTACGGATTGTTTAGTATTCTACAATCATTAAAAGCTGCATGTTATTACCTACGCTGTACGCTTTTGCTCTGTCTTGTATTTTTAATTCTTACAAAGCCAGCCGTCTAAGAAATGACTTATTAGCGATAGCACCGTCAATGGTTCTATTAATATTTCTGCTATATGGTGTACAGCAAATTGTATTACTATTATTGTTGACAAATACAAGTTCTGAGCTGTCCAGGATAAGCATTAACATGTCCTTTGACCTTGCGGGCCGTAATGATTTCTTACCATTAGCTAGGCCGTAGGTACCTACGCATGTTTATCATGAATTTTTACTAACAAAAATGTATAAGATACTTATATAAACGATATGCTTTATTTTGCTAGCCCCGATCCATCAGTTCATGCGCACCCGGAAGACGGCTACCCGATGTCTCTGACGCCTCAGCTGCTGCTCCACAACGTGTCATATAACCAACACGGACGGTACACCTGCGTCGCCACCAACCAAATCGGCCTGGAAGAGAGGTTCGCTAAGTCTTATTAACCAGACATTTAACATAAAAGGCCGGTGGGATAATTAACTCTGAGTAACTCCATCTCGGAGTACTTTAATAACTAAGTCAGATGACGACACGAACGACTTAAAATGACTTCATTTCGTCCCTTACTACACAAACTTGATCGATTACTTGATTTTATACATAAGTATAAGGTACAGTATAAACTAACACGGTTAATAAGCCACACAGTAACAAACATGAGTGATGGTTATTCGAAATAAAGTGAGCTGATTCCACCCCAGGCGGCAGCAGTCGGAGGGCGTAACGCTGAACGTGCTGGGCCCGCCGGTGGGCGCGGGCAGCGGCGCGGCGCACGCGTGGAGCGGCGGCGCGGCGCGCGTGCAGGCGGCCGTGTGCGCCGACCCGCCGCCGCGCCGCGCCGCCTGGCTCTGGGGCAGCCTGCGCCTCGACGTGCCCTCGCACATCGGTCGCTCATACATCACATTCCTCAAACACTACCCATTCTCATTGATTTTACTCTTATACGTATCTTTAGCATATCCCTCGGTTTTACATTTGATACTTTCAATAGTAGATATCCTTTTTAATGCAGTCAGCGTTATACCTTCAAATATTACCACCCAACCGACTAACCATACTGAGTTTCTCAGCAACCATATTTGAGTCCCTTCAAATATTGATTCAATAGTGTTACTTCATGCGCTATTTTTATTTATATTTATTTTAAATACTCATTAGCCTTATTCTAGATATAGAGATATTGCATTAAAATATTGCAAATCCGCTGTAGAAAAACGAGAGAAACACAATATTCAAAACGTTGCTAAAAATAGCACAGATAACAAATGATCTTACATAACTACACACACTATCTGTTTGGATAACATTTTAACCGCACATTTCGTTTTTCTCCCCAGGCCGATTCAAAGCCGAAGAGCCGTCGAGGGAGAATGGGTGCTACCGGTACACGTTGCTGGTCTCCAACACAGGCATAGCCGACGCTCGTGTCTATGTCTTGCACGTTGAGAACGAAAGGGGATTCTCTTCGCATCGAGTATCATTGACTGTGAGCGGTGAGTACCATTTCCTCGATTAAATAACTCAGAAATTCTGAGCAAGCTCCATAAACTTAATTGTAGAAGTAACATTCACAGGAAATGTTTTGGAGTAGCACATAAAGTAAAATTCTAATTACTATTTAAATATATTTTGAAGTTCTTAATTATGTCCAATCAGTAACAATTACCAATATTTATAATGCCGTTCAACTCGTTTATAACATTACGATACAACTAGCGACATCTCTTATCACTGTATCGAAAACATAAACACCTTTATTAAAAACGAGTGATAATTTTTATACTGCCTTATTAACAAAATATAATACCCACATTATTAAAATACTTTCATGATTATTGATGTTACAAATACAAATGTATCTGTTTTTAAAGTTCTTTACAAATTTTTTCTTTATTTAGTGGTGGTAGTTTCATTTTGACGTGCAAAAAGTGTTCTATTGAACCAACTTTGAATAAATGACTTTTGAATTGAATTGAATAGTTGTATCTCCATCACCTCGACGTTAAATGACGAAAAGTATTTCTGTATAAGTAGTTACGGAAAGAGTAAACCAAAACGTGTTTTTGTGTAAATAAAGAAGAAAACTAGTAGACGGTAGTCATTAGTAGCGGCTATCGCCAACGGCAGTTGCAAATTACTCCGAACAGGACATAAGAATAGTTGGCGGTTAATCAGCTTGTATTAATGGGAATACTAGTTAGTCTTGACCGGTAGTAGTCTGCAGAAAATGGATTACAAGTTGTATTGGTGACTTCAGTACAAATTAGTATGAGTGATTCTATACGAAATTACAGGAAAGTTATATTCATGAATGTTTTAGATGCTCAGCTCTAGTATACTAGTATAAATAGTATACCTAGTACCTACTAGCATAGTACAAATTGTGAATTGCACTTAAAGACTATTAGTTTTAGTTCTTTCTTCTGGACTCCACCTGGCACTAACTGGAATGAGCTTCTTTCTGAGATGTTTAATTATGTAAACCTACGTTCAAACATAGTGCAAAAATTTTTCTTTAAAGCAGACACACATTGGGAACCCCATTGTTGTTGCAAATATCTATAGAACACTCTGACGACCTATCGTCAGGTGGCCGTTTGTCGTTTTACCATGTCCTTACATATATAAAAAAGATATTAATCTCACAGCTATCAAGAATGCCCGCACGTAATTTGTTAACATGTGATGCTTATATACGTAATTCTCTCACGCAGATAATTTTTCGCTAACAGAGACTGCGCACGTGGCGCCGCTGATCGCCGCCGCGCTGGTCATCGCGGCGCTGCTGGTCGTCGTGCTCTGTCTCATAGTCAGGTGTCGGAGGCGGAGAGGTGAGGCTCCATACTTTTAAAGATACATATATATTTTATAACTATCTTACTTATTAAAGTTTTAATCCGTATCGAAAAATATTTATCGTATTGGGAAAACACAGGTAGTATTACTGTGGGATTTTTTGGAAACATTTAATTCCATACAATATATTTCTACTGAGTTTCTGGTTTCGTATTGCTTTAAAAATGTTAATTTGTACACGAAAATCTAGTCTAGAAAACGTTTTGGGTAGGGGTTGGGCTTTTGTAACCTTTTTAAGGCTTTTTTTTCGTTTGTCATTTTTCTTTTATTTTCAGAAAGCGTCGAGTACAAGACTGATGAGTTAGATAGGTAAGGTTACAATATTTCACCTATTATCTAAAGCCATTTATATATATATATATATTGTATATACACACACACACACACACAATTATATATACAGGCAGATAGACCATCGCAGACAAAATAAAAAGTACTCCCCCGTTTCATCTGAAAACAGGCAACAATAGAAGAAAAAGGAAAATAAAATCTTGCAATTATTGTATTTTCGTCTTTCCTTACAACAGTGAGAAAGCAGTATTACCAGCGGACGCGGTATATTCTCCCCGGGAACCTCGTACGTTACCTAGTGCCATGCGAGGCAGTGTAGCCGGGGTACGAGACGCTTCAATGATGGGAATCTCGGGGCAAGGCGTCGGGGGTCCGGGACAAGGTGTCATGGGTCCTGGGCAGGGGACACTGGGCCTAGGGCCGGGCTCGGACGGAGGGCGCTACTCGCCGGCCGCGCTGCAGGTGCGCCGCGCCGCGCTCGTGCTGCAGCCGCCCACCACCGTGTGAAGTGCACAGGTGTGAACGCACTACTAACAGGGATACTAATGTTTGTAGAAAACGGTTATGGCATATACATATAATAAATATTTAATTATTATTTTTATTATTATTGTATAGTTACGGTTATCATTTATTATCATTTTATAGTTATGGTCGTTAAGCTACCAATTTCTGATCTCCGACTGTGATAACGAGCCACACATACTGCGTTATCAATTGACTTCCGGGAGCATAACTTTATGTATTTGCGTCACGTTCAGAGTTACAAATATATTACATACATACATGATGCAGACAGCACTTGGCACAGTGCAAACTGCTATTCGGAGTGAACTAACTCCTTACGCGTGTTTTACGATAGGAAAGATTTTAGACCTTTGTTGACTGAGTCGTAACGCAATCAAGACAAAGTTTAGTACAGGACGCATATTAAATATTTAATAAAATTCATCTTAGAATATTAAACGTTTCGAAACAAATCGTCTCCAAAGAAGTCGCATCACATACACTAAAAAACTAGTGTCGAACTAAAAATATTATCTGTTAGAAGCGAAATAGGTATACTTTAATAGTGCCAACTTGAGCTTGATATTTGTCAAATATATGTATAGATTACTCGACTATTTCAATAAGTGCTATTTCAAATAAAGCTTTAACTAATAAAGTTACGGGTAGACATACATATATTAAAATACCTACACGTCTACACAATGAAGAAGTAAAAATTTGTACTAAACGTTGCCTTTCAGTATAATTAATATCCACTAATATGATAAGGTCTTTATTCGTCTGTCAGCATGATTCACGTAACACGACAGTTTAATTACACTGAGTGCGACGCCGCACGTAAATCAACTGGACGTTTAACGGATTAACATAGTCAATTCATTTCGTGGGCACTACACCTCTACATATCTATTCAATGTGAATTATTTCTTCTTTAATGAAATTTATACACCCCATTTTACCATGTTTAAATATAAGATCTTCCGTCTTAAATCGCAGGGATTCCGATGCATCGGTATCTTAGGTGATCTAATGAAAAAATTACATCCCATCCCATTCTATAATGACCAATCAAAATCATCTCGCAAAAATTTATCACTATCAATCAATCACAATCACAATCACATCACAATCAATCCAGCACAACAAAAAAGAACGAATCATAACAATATAATTTTATTTTACGACTTTTTTAATTATTCTTCTTTTTCTTTCAGGCAGCTTTAAAGTCGCTGGAAAGAGAAGCCAAAGAAAACGTATATGCGGTGTTAGATCCCCATGTACAATATGAGTTAACAATAAATAAACACGGAGAACCGCCTAAGTATTTATCGCTCTCTAAGCCCTTAACTCACCAAAGAACGCACGCTTTCGATCCACAAAAAATTTCTGCATATGAAAATAAAAATACTCATATCAATGATAACAAATTCTCCACTTTTAAAGCAGGACCTCCAAAAGTTAGAAGGTCCAATAGAAGTTCTTACAGGAAGAACAATAAGAATCAGCAAAACTATATCTGTAAGACTAATTATGACATAGAATATTCTAGAGATCCGTTCTTCGGGATAGCAAGAGATAACCGAAACACTGCCAATAATTACGCACAAAGAGATGAAAAACTGAACGACGGAGGTCTCAAAAGTAATAAGATGTACGAGAGAAACAATTCGGATAAAAGAAATAATAATCCAAGAAGAAATGGAGAAAAAGACAACCATGTTAGAAACAATAGCAACATATCATCGAAAAGTCGAAAAGACAAAAATGTTAATCTGGCAGCAAAAGATAAAGATATTGAACAATTATTTGAAGAGCGTAAGGTGCAACATGTGAATCAAAGTAAAGTCGAGGAAATGCCACGCCCAGGAAAAGTGAGGGAGATCGCATCCAGATTCAACAGAAACAGTGCTGATAACGGAAAACCAATGAGTTTTAAAACCGATAGACCAAAGCCGCTACAAAGTTTTGACCAAGCGTATCTGGATCACATATTCCCTGATGCCGTAGAGATCTAGAGGCGTTGTGATTAGTGTATGGACAAATATTATAACGTAGATCTCTGTTTAGTGTATGTGTGAGCGCATGATAAATGTGAATAATTATGAAACCGTAGATAGTAATAATATGCTCTTCGTGTAATATTTATTTCAATGAATCCACACTTCTTTCACGCTGAATTACTGTATACACCCGCGGACAGTAACCTATGACACTTCGAATTAGATATATAATGAGATATTATTATAAGGCTATTATCACTATTTTAGAACGGAATACAGTAATTATACCTAACTAGAATTCTAGTGTATCTGAAATTGTTTCTAAAAACTTTATTCCTACTTACAGATTGACTACAACCTAATTACAAATTTAAACTGACATTTTGCCTAGAAGTTTCATTGGTTCATCAGTATTGGCAAATATAATAGCACCATTAGCTACATAATATGCTAAATTGATAACAATAGTAATTTTTAGAAATGTTACAAGCTGTAATTTCGTCTAACTGACTGATGTTAATATATAAGCGTCTAAAAAGCTTTTTATTATCTTCATAGAAACATAGTATTATTTGTATATTATTATTGTATTATACTCTTTATTTTACTGAAGACATTGTACTTAATAATAGATTTTGCATTTATATACATCAGCTATACATCTTTACTCGTATATTACATCGTTCGTTACTGTTTATTTTCATTTGTATAGTCTCTATTTCCTACGTTTTCTATTGTTGAATTTTAACAGTATTAAAATTACCTACAATTTATTAAGCGTGCTTTTTTATTCCCTTAGCAACTGAAGAGTGGCCATATTTTTTCGTGAACCATTGACATTACTTCAGTGTTCACGGCATTAAGGCTATAAGAAAAATCATGCGTTCGATATCTTTCGTTTATTGCTTCATAAACTTAACAGTCAATAACAAGCCATAAATAATTTGTTCGATGAATTTGGCAGTTTAGTGTTACTAATTAATATGTTGATCAGAGTTGTGTTAGTATACTATAAAGAAAAACTTTTTAATCGCAAAGGTGTCCTAGCAAATGCTGTCGGGTCGAACGACGAATACTCAAACAAAAAAGTGATAAAAAACTAGTAATTGGCCTATCAAATAAAAATGGACTATCTGATTATATTATAGAGGAAAAACCGATGACAGTTTTTTTGAACTGCGTTGAAATCATTACTCACTTATCACAACGTCAATAAATGTTGACCGGATCAATGTGCATTATGGAATGTAAGGGGTTCTCGAATCGTAAAAAATAAGTACTTATTTATTAACATTTTTTTTTTAAATACTTTAAAGCAGCACGGACAGTTAATTTAACAATAAAGCAATTGTATCCGAACTAGTTTTTCAATTAAAACACTAAGTACTAAAATCGGCGCAGGTGTAAATATTTTTTCTACTTTATTTCTCGGTACCGGAATTTCCGCGTTGACTTTCATTTGAAGTGCACAATTCTTAGATCTTTGTCATTTAAGTCTATCAACATCGTCACTCGCTTCGTTTAACTATATATTATTATTAGTATGAATAATCTAGTTAGAGAACCGTTTTTCCTTCTCCTTTGCTTGATCACGACATGCAATATTTCTCTGAATTCGTCTAAGTTATTTTAAACAAAATTCCGTTTCAATGACTGTATTGCGCATGCTGCTAAGGTAAAGATTTTATATTAATTGATTGCTTCGTTGGTCGAGTGGTTGCAAGCGCGACTGCCGATCGGAAGGTCCTGGGTTCAAATCCCGGGTCGGGTGCTATTGGAATTTTCTAATTTAGAATTTCTAGTAGTGACTCGGAGTTTGGAATTGTGCCTGGTGTATGTAGGCACACATATCCAGTCCATGGGACGTAAACGCAACTGGTGAAACGTGGGAGTGTACTACACTTCTCTGCCTACAACTTCGTGGATTACAGGCGTGATGTTACGAATATTTAAGGATTTGTGTCTAAATATAATTATCTGGGGCAAGACTTTGACCAGTAACGAAATACTTGTGGTCTGCAATGATCATGTTGATGATGATCATGATGATGATATAATAATTCCGTTTACTGTTGGTATTGAAAGTTAATTCTAAAAAGCACCGTTCTAAAGGTTATCAATCATCTACCCGTCACGCGTAATTAGAATATTTAGTAATTTATTATATATGACAATCGAAATATTTATGTGTGGGTCCAGGTCTATAATTCTACTAGGAGTTGGTTGAAGAAGAGAAAGAAAAAGAAGCCTACGGCCAGCTATATAGTATACTCTCACTCTTTAGCCAAAGTCATACTAGTTAAGAGATTTTTCCAAATGTAACAAACTTTATGAAGAGTTACGTGAATTTAATTTCGCATTTTATTTCAGTTTATACCTTTCTTTTAGTTTACAGTATATAAAACGGATGAATTATATCAACGTGGCAGTGTACTACACTCATCTGCCTACCCCTTCGGGGATTACTGGCGTGATGTTACTTTATTTATATGAATATAACTTTCACATCAACGTCACTCGCAGTAAATTTTAATAATATATCCAAATTTTTGCTCGCCAAGTTTTTACCCAGGCGTCTCGGTGTGGATGGCTAAATTCTAATCACGGTTTTATAGATAACCGTAGGT
>DWME01009462.1:0-10909 GCA_018244795.1 Parelbella ahira ahira | reverse complement strand
AAAGGCTTGGTAAATTTAAACATTTACGCTTAATTTACTTAAAACCTTTTCCGTCGCTGTACCTATGTGACATATGTAGGTATGTTGTTGGTTTTGCGTAACAATATGCGTTATCCGCACTGGCTCACCGTGATCTAAGCATTAAAGTTGCTTTAAAATACACCGATACTTACAAGTAATGTCCACTAGGCGATGTAATTAAAGTATATAAACGGTAGATGGTAATCATAAAACAGACAACACTTTGTATTTAAAATCGAAATACATATAACTTACAAACCCATCTGCATATACTCACACGTACACGCACACGTACGCAGATGCACGAACACATGCAAAATGTAATTCCGTTAGGTCGTCACTACATAAATTTCAAACGGCGTATAACGTATTTAAACTTTGACGAAACCTTTGTGAACATGGTATTTATATTAAAAAACGTAACATCACGCCTGTAGTCCCCGAAGGGGGTAAGCAGAGGGGTATAGTACATCCCCACATTTCAACCGTTACGCTCAAGTCCCATGGAATATGTAGGTGGTGAGCCTATTGCCGTACACTGGGCACAGATACAGACTCCGGGTCACTACAAGAAATTCCAAAATTAGAAAAATCCGATAGTACCCGACCCAGGATTTGAATTCAGGACCTTCCGAACGGCAGTCGCGCTTGCAACCGCTCGACCAACGAGACAGGCAATGAGGAGGTATTTTTATTAAGTTAGATGTAGAGAGTCCTAATATAGATAATCGTTTTTCGATTAAATATATTGGATAATATAAAAATGACAAAAATAATACAATGCTCATACAGTAACAACAGAAGCATTTCATCCTGAAACTTTACTATCATTGTGTGACCTTAACCCAACCGGGGATCGGTTCGGGATTAACTTGTCTGTTCATGGCCCTGAGATCCTTATTTAGGGCCGAACCCAAAGTTTTATGACCCTTCAAGAGCCAAGTACAATCACAGATTTTATTATGAGATTAACGAAGAAGTCCTTATTTATAATGAATGTTATAATAAGCCTTTAGTGTCTGGTATCTCGAGTTTTTATGAAGTTTTGCTTAGTGATTAAAGAACCTCCGATATAAAAGTATGTCATATATACAGTAATTGGTAATGTTCACCTGAAGTTACTATCTGCAATTTGCGCCCTTCGAAAGTCACGTTCACTTGTTAGTACCTCTTGGAGTTCGATCCTTTCTGCCTACCCAACATACGAAAGCGTAAAGATAAAGAGAGATATGAATGATATAACGAATGGCCTAGAAAATGCTACCATATTCAACGTAGTTAATAAAAACTAAGAATTATCAGTTCCAGTGTTGCCTGCGATCCTGTCTCTAGTTCCAAGAGCTGAATAGCTTGGAGAGGACTGCCTGTGTTTTCTGGTTTGAAAAGCCGCTCTCAAATCGGTTTATCCGTTTGGGAGTTATGATGCAACATACAGACACACAAATACACAGATACAAATGTTAAACTTATAAAATCACTCGATTTTGCGTCGAGGCTTTATTGGATAATTTCAGTTTCTGCGTGGCAAAGCGCTTTCCTTTCTATTTATAGGGCCTGTGTTTCTATTTTGACACTATGTTAACAACAAAACTTTATCTATCAGTTTGTCCACCTGTCTGTTCGCGAAAACGACAAAACAAAGGCTGTGATTTGCACTAAATGAAAGGTTAATGAATAAAATGTTTGGTAGTTTAGTATACTGTTCAATATTATTTAACCTTTGAACGAGATGTCTGCGATTGGAGGTACCACTAAAATCTAATTATATTCAAACCTGCGTTACTCTGCATAGCATAGCATATAATAGCATTAAATATAAAAAAAAACTTGAAATTCCCAGTAATAGCTCGGAGTCTGGATTTGTGCGCGGGATACGGAAATAGGCTCACTCCCTATTCCATGGGATCTATAACAAAATAGGTGAAAAGTGGCAGTAAGACACTTTTCTGCCTACCCCTTCGAGGAAACACAGGCGTGATGTGATACAATAAAGACAATTAATATGAAAACTCTTGTAATAGAATTGAAGACAGAATTTTCACTGGAACAAGTTTAAACTGTTAGCAACTTGTATAGTGAACAATGAATGGCGGGCTATCTGTCTCTCTGTCAGAACAATAACTGTGAAACAAAGGAGCGTATCTCAGCGAATGTCAAGTTGTATAGCTAATCGCAATTCATTGAAAGAAACACAGATATTGATGGAACTAGAAGAGATTAAATCAATTCAATAATAATTTTTAGAAATAATTTTAGAGCACAATTGTCAATTGTACGACAATATGGACGTGAAACAACTCCAGCATCATGTCATGTTTGGTTTATATATAATTAGCATAGCATCATTTGACTGACCTTAAATATATGTAGGTACATAGGCGGTGACACAATATTCCTACTCAACAAATGGTAGGACCGTTGCCTAGTTGACAACAGTATCGCCTTGATGGAAGCATCATCATCTTTCACAGCTTGCACAAGTTTTTATGTTCTGGAGAAGAGCATTCTATAACAGAGTTTAAATTGGACAGAAGAAATATAATTTAATAACGTAACCACATCCAGTTAAAACCTTTCCCAGGAATCGTGGCTATTCCGGTGCAGCAAACCCAATTGAATTAACCAGCGTGAACGTGTTAAAACTGGTCCTAACCGGATATATGCGGATATAACTGGTTTAGTAGCGCTTTATGGAGCAGGCGATGTGGTTAGTGCTGCTTGCTTTGACATAATAGTTCAAAGATGAAATTAAATTTATGGAAAGGAAGGTTTATTAATCTATATATACTCCTTGCTCATTTATAAGTTATAGCTAAATAGTGCGGACATAATGCTTCATAGTATTTGTGATCGTGCAACTGATGAACTGATAGTTCCAGTACTGAGTAGTTCCAATAATTGCAGTATGAAGTTATTGATGTTTCTTGGTTGAAAATAAGTTCTATTTAAAAATGGTACATTAGTTACCTTCTAGTTGGCTTGAATTTCTTTTACTCCTATGGGTAATTTCTTTGCGGATGATGGAATGGGAAACATATTTAGAAATTTAGTTTTATTAACGGAGCATGATTGCTTTATTTTTAATTAACCGACATTAGTAAA
Source organism: Parelbella ahira ahira (assembly GCA_018244795.1). NCBI lineage: Eukaryota > Metazoa > Arthropoda > Insecta > Lepidoptera > Hesperiidae > Parelbella > Parelbella ahira. The sequence continues at coordinate 7,786 of DWME01009462.1, read as the reverse complement.
GTAGGAAGATTCCAAGTCGGATGCATGTTTTTAATTGCGTATTTCTTTATGTCTCCGTCTTACGTGTGATGACTACTTTTTTAACGAAAAGTGTACATCAAAGTTGGTTCCATTTAAATTACAAAATGTAACCTTAAGCGTGAATGAAATTGGGATTAAATTTTTCGAATTATTTACATCACTTGTAATATAATTGGTACCTACCTAATATCTACGCTAAAATAAGTTAACCTCGTCTGAAGCTTTCATTATCTTATTGTCAATGAATAGTAATTGATAATGACTATTATATTCCTAAAACCCTGTCTAAAGTCACCTGTGTCAGTTGTCTGTCCATTTATTACAGTTTGTATTTCTTTCTCTTGTAAAGAACAACATTAAATATACTAAAAGAAAGTAAATTAAATTATGATTAAATATAATACTGGGATAAAATAACTCGAGCGAAATATTTATGTTCACAAGTGTACTTCACATCCGTGTCTCGGAACATAGCAAACAATAGCTTTTGTTTGTACAACAGAATAAAATTATTCATAAAATCAGAACATCAGCATTGAAAAACACACGGTCGAAAAACCCGGACGTTAAGTAACTCGAGCGTAACACTTATGTACTCGAATATACTTAATATTCTATTGATTGCTTTTCCATTGTTTTTTAAAACCGATCTAAATAATCAAAACAGATGTAAATGTGATAATATGTAGAGTTAGAAACATTTCCTTTGAGACCAGCTAGTGGACACTAGGAGGACAGCTGCTAGGAGGACAATTAAGTGGAAACGTTATCTTTTCATTTCGTGGTACACTCAATAAGAAAATGTGAAATATGATAAATATGGTATTTCTAACTTTGAATCACTGAAATTGGAATATATACGAAAGTTTAAACAGCGGCGTTAAATGATGTCTCCTTTTGATACTTGAAATGAAAAATCATGTTCAAATAAAGAAAGATCTATTCATACATTTAGGTATATATAATTATGCTAGTCTCGATATTCACGTCAAACTTCAGTCCTGTTTTGGGATTTCACACACTTTTTCAACTGAATTGAAACGATAAAAGGGTTACACAATTGTGCAGCCGTCAACTTTATTAAAAACGCGCTTAGCACAGTAATATCCGTCGTTTATTATTTTATTCTAGGTTAGTTTTTATAAAAGTGTAAATAAAGAGACCGTTTGCAAGGACAAAGACAACGTCAAGAGTAAGGTAAGGATAAGATAAGGTAGGGTAAAGAAAAGTAAGGGTATGAATGAGGTATGGTAAGCTTGCTAATTGTGAATTGCATTTAAAAGATATTGAGAAAACTTAACAAGTGATATGTATCACGCGCACTAAGCCGCAGCCAGGAGCTAAGCATCAAACAGACAACAAATTATAGAATGCTATGTAAATGCACAGGACAAACCCTTGCAGTTCACAGCTGCGGAACACCGTAAGCGGTTTAAGAGCTTATCGTATCTGGGACTTAATGATTTATTGGAAAACCGTTATGCTAATTGCATTTCAGCTACAGCACAGGACTCTCCGGGTGTAGCGTGTATAGTCGCACGGCTGTGTGTCAGTCACGTTAGCAAAACAAAATGGGGGCATGTCAGCCGTGAGCCATATTACGATAGCGATGGCGGAAATAGACTTCAGGGGAGGCCTGTGTGCAGCAGTGGATTACGACAGGTTGATGATGATGATGGAACAATTGCGGGTCATCTTCGAACTCCCCATAACTTAAAGTCTATCTGACCTATGGACATGCACTTTTGCATGTTTAGTAAGACCATTTTCTCATAATCAAAATTAAAAATAAACTCGCTAACCGCTCACGAGATAATGATATAAAAAATTTCTAAGCGTATCTTAGGATATACTTAAGTACGAAGAAACTTGTTATTTATTTAGAATAATCTATTTCTTTATTAAAGTTGGTTTTGTCAAGTTAAGACCAGGGCGTGACAGTGATCATTAGGGATCCGGCAGTATGTTAAGACAGATCTTGGCATGATTATGAAGAGATGACAAGGTGATGATTACAATTTTTTAATATGATTCACTGTTAACATAATATACAAACTAATATACTAATATACAACCTAACGATTCAATCATGCACAGTTTTTAACTGTAGACTCGATTACTCAATGTTAAAAATCATCCTGTAGTGCAAATAAACGCAGTATTAAATTATTGTCTATCACAAACCGAATCAGATTGAGGCAGCGTGTAATTGATTAAGCGCGTGCAGCGTGCAAATTAAAACGATAGTTCATCTATCAATCAGCGATACCGCAGCGTGCAAATTAGCGGGCAGTTTTTATCCCAGCGGCAATTTGTTAAGCAAATAGTTTTTGTTGCATAATGCTTTTTGTTGAAATTTCAGTTTCTTTATGTAATATTTTATTCAATTAAGTATGTATGTATAGTCACATTTTATAAGTTGTAATCGCTTAGCATTTCATTCAAGTTATGTTGTAACTGGCCCGTTCGTCCCCGATGACAACTCATGTATGTAAATAATAGAAAACGTGAGACAGTGTCCTTTGAAATTTTTATCTTTGAATTTGTAAAACATATTACTCAACAAAAATAAAAATGTATAAAGATTATTATGAAGTCTTTGTAAAGATCTCAATTTCTGATCTTTGGTATCACACACAGCTGTTAATACAATTATACGAATACACGTAATGAAACGGTGTGATTGAATTATTCAGTAGTGTACATTTAATTAAACAGTATAATTGTTCGGTCTCGAATTAAACGCTCAATAAATGATCACCCTATCCGTAACAAGCCTTAGAAAATATAAAGCAAGGTTTACCTCAAATATTTTGGACATAATAGAGAGTGTAAAACGAATAGAAATGATATAGAATATGTATATTAGGTAAAGATACAACTTTGTGCGTGAATATATTTTTTGTATTTACTAAGTCTGTTTTGGATGAAGATTAATTGGCACATACATTTTAGTGGATCATGATTACAGTTTGAAACTTGATTTTTTATTTGTTTAAGGTAAAAATTAAAGCGCCCAAAGGAATACCAATTGTAAATAGTCTGCGTTCTCTTTGTTATTAATGGAACTTATAAAGAATCATGCACTCTACTTTAGACTAAGCAGCCATTGTATTCCCCAGACTTGTGTATACTACTCGTATCTCAGACGAAACTAAAATGTCACTAAAAGTGTATATGCTACCTCTCACGAGTACTTAGGTACGTCTCGTGTCCTAACGACCTTCGCTCTAAAACATGAAAATAAAAACACGAAAGGTGTTGAGGGACACCCGGTTGAAACGGAATTTCTTACGTTACATATTTTGTATTAAATCGAGTGTATATACTGCAGTAATATATGTATCTGTATATGACGCTTATATGAAAAAATAAACGTTGTGTAGTTATGAAATCTTACATTTACTTGCATCTGCTAGCTCTCATCTCTAAAATGTAACGTATGATAAGAAACTTCATTTAAAAAAGGACGTTAATTCCAAATTGTGTAGAACCTTGCTTCTTTGAACCCTTACAGGTAGTTTTTCAAGCCGTTCATTCACTTCTGTTCGCTAGTTATTCTATGTTTGAACGTTTCGACGCTGAAAGGAATTTAATTAAAATCACGCAATTAGCGACTCTCGGCACAATTTCATTAGATAATTATACTTCGGATGGGAACCGTTAATAAATAGAGTGTGAATAGATTTTGGTTGTATACGCGGCCAACTGTTATGGCTTGCTAGTTTATTATTCTTTCCATCAAAAAAATAAAATTTAATTATTTGTGTAAGCGGCGTGTGTTTATTTTCTTTGAATAGTTCCAATTTATATTTTAAGGACTTTTTCCATGTACCGAAAATAAACGAGTAGGTATATGTATCTGTGTATTAATTTCTAACTTGCCTTTAGAGAAATATTTTTGTGTAACATCACACTTGTAATCCCCGAAGGGGTAGGCAGAGGAGTGTACCTAGTACACGCGTTTTATCAGTTACCTTGATATCCCATACAAGAAATGGTGAGCCTGTTGTAAAAAACCGGGCACAGATTCAGACTCCGAGGCACTACTAGAAATGCTAAATTAGAAAAATCCAATAGTATCCGAACCGGGATTTGAAATTCCGGGTCGGATGCTATTGGATTGGACCCAGGTCTCCCCGATTGGCAGTCGCGCTTACAACCACTGGACCAACGAGGCAGTCTATGTATGTAATGTGTATATGTACAATACGTGAAAAAAATACACAATTATTTATCTTTTTGTGTACTTCAAACTCTGTCACATTTGTTTGCATTTCTTTGTAATGCTTTTCTGAATGCTTGGCACTTTCATACGTGTGTTAGTTTTACATTTCTTCCGTTCTATAATTTTGTCATCCAACGTGCCATTCATGCCAACAGCACCGTGCCCACATCTCTCTATGACGTACATTTCTACGTTAATGTTATGTGTATTAACGTGAAATTTGAGTTAATTTTCGTGATAAATTGCATTTCGTTCAGCTAGAAACCTGCGGCCGTTTTTGTACACAAATTCCATTACTTTGAGTGGATGTGGTTTTTGGGCCATAAACGTCCAATTCGGACAAGTTAGTGATGTGGTTATTCAACAAATCACAGTAATATTTCACAAAAATGTATTGATTTTTATTGTGTTTTCTGTTTTGTATAACAAGAACTAGGTTGGTGCTGACTGGTTTATTAAAGTTCACAGCGAATAGCGCCTAGAAGGCTAAAATTCTGATAGTGTAACGAAAGTGACAATATTTCATCCCTAGACATTAAAAAAAGGAAAAATTGTATGTAAAATATGATCCTATAGTTGACTACGTCGATAGCTCGAAACAGATATTTGATGGAAATAATACAATTTGAAACGTCTTAAAAGGTGGTTTAAGAATGAGTATTAAGAATTTGTTTCACCTGATGAGGGTGAGACAAATTTTTGAAATTTGTATGAAGAACACTTAATCTGTTGGCAGATTAATAAACAATTCGTTACAGACATTCCCCAAAGGATAGAACTATATATCTGCCTCACACAATTTTTGGAATTAGTACGCTGGTATAGCGATGCTCTAAAGGTTATACATATTTATAGTTTGCGGAATTGACAGCCAGCCGTTGGTAGAAGAGAAGAAGATAGTTTATTTGTAGAATAGTATTGATCTATGCAAGTGAAGCGTGGGTACCTACTGGCCATGTATGCGATGATTTCAAAGATGTACGAAGCCATTAGAAAATGAAATCCTTACAGAAATGAAGTCTCCTTAATCCTCTTTTGAGTTCGTAAATGTATTATTTTATTGGTCATTGCATTTTCCTAAAGATATTCGTCAACAATTTAAACGTTGTTCCGTGTAGTCTTAAAATTTTCCAATCTTCCAAAATTATTACAAGTTTCTTACAATTTACATAGTGAAAGTTTTATCAAGCTCAGCTTTTAATATATTTAGGTTATAATTCTACCGGGACTATTTAATAATAATTCGAAATTTAATCGTACGTATCTACTATAAAATTTGTCTAATTTAATTTTCTAATAGCCAAAAAATAAATACAAGACTTCGACAATATTTTTATTGATTTAGATTTTGATGTTTTCTGTACACCTTACTTCTTACAGTTTTTTTGTATAATTTTTATTTATATTGTGATAAGCTAGCGGTCGAGAAAATGCGAAATCCAAAGATGTCTAGAGAAAGGCTATTCGTCTTTGCCTGAAAGAGAAGCAAATAAAATTTTAATGAATTGCTTTTGAAAGTAAAATTGCAATTTTTTTGACAGTATTGAAAATACAATTTTAGGTTATTACATTGACTTTTGATGTAATTATTATACACTCTTGTAACATCGAGTAAATTATCATCATCATCATCATCATCATCATATGGAAGTTATCAAATAATGGGGGTAATCTACTTAGATTTTAAACCTATTGTCTGTTAGTTATAAAATAATTAGTTATCTTGTCAAAATTTTGTGCGATTGTTTTGACTCAATAATATGAAAGAGGTTATAATTACGGCTATCTTAAAGGAATAATACGATGTAAATGTTAATTACGGTAATCTACTAATCTAAAAGGAAGTGTACTTCGGTAACAGCAGTAGCAGTCTAAAGAGGCGAAGGGTTACTCACAGTTTGTTTGAATTGAACTTTGGCAAAGCGTAGCCAATATAAGTCGTGTAGCTAAGCCGCATCACTACGCCCCCTTTCAATATGGCTGCGTAACGATTTTCGTAGCCGCGTAGGCTTTATAGTAAGTTGTTTAAATTAAGTCTATATTTTGACGAAACAACTTCATTTTGCAACTTAATACGAAATTGTTTACAGTGGGATGAGATTTCCTTGAACTTGTAAATAATATTTTTTACTATTGTCCAAACGTAATAACGTAACATGACGCTTGTTATTCGCGACGGGGTAGGCAAAAGAATGTAGTACACTCCCACGTTTCACCAGTATTACGTTTAAGTCCAGACACAGACACAGACAGATCCAGACTCCGAGCCACTACTAGAAATTTCTACTAGAAAATCTAATTTTGAAAATACAAGTTAGAAAATCCAATAGTACCTGAACCGGTATTTAAGCCCAGGACTTCTCGATCGGTAGTCGCGATCTGCAACCACTCGACCAACGAGGCAGTCTTGTATTGAAAGTTGATAAATGAAGGCTTAAGAAATATACTAGATGATAGTGTGAGTCACGTGGATGTATTATTCAAGATGTTTTCAGACTGATGTGCCTCACGTGTGTGAGGTCGGCTATTTTGAATAATACATGGCATATTTCACGTTAAGGCGATTACACACCGTCCCCAGGCCGGTCGTGGTAAATATTTTTACATACGAACCATGGGCGAGTTCCTGGAGCTCGTCACGTCAGCTGGTCTGAACTGAAAGACGCAGTTGGAGAAATATACGTAGAAGAATATATGTGAACAGTTTTCTGTGAAAATGTTCCAATAAGCTGTAAATATTCATATAAAGATCACATTATTATTTATGATATCTTTACGTCTACAATGAAGTCATAAATATTTATTGATATTAGAGAAAAATTATTATTATTAGTATATAGAGTAGGCAGAGAGTACCGATTGTACCGATCTGTCTCTTTAGAGATCTGACGAGCTTTTACATCCATTTCTCTCTTAATATTTGAGTGACTTGAGTATTGAGCGAAATATATTATGTACAGGACAAGTGGTCCAAGCGACTGAAATGCAGTAATTAATAAAATTTCTCATATGAACGTTATTGAGGTTCTTATGTCAAAGACTAGACTTCGGCAAATCTTTCTTCTATGTTACTGGTTCACAACAAAGTAATATGTACACACGTGGTATTTACAGCATGATCGTAAACGTTTTAGTAGTTTATTTAATTCAATTAAATATAAGACCGCCCTACTTGGTGGAGTGGTTGCAAACGCGACTGCCGATCGGGAGGTTCTGGGCTTTAAACCCTTGTTGGGTACTATTGGATTTTTCTAATTTAGAATTTCTAATAGTGACGCGCAGTTTGTGCACTGCCATTCCCATAATGTGTGCCAGATGTATGGCATTAGGCTCACCACCTATTGCACGGACTTAAACGTAACTGGTGAAACTTGGGAGTGTACTACACTCCTTTACCTACCCCCTCGAGGATGACGGCCGTGCTGTTACGTTTTTTTTAATCAATTTAATCTATCTCATTGCAGCAGTGATAGCCTAGTGGTTAAGAATTCAGCCTCTCACTCCGGGGGTGCTGGGTTCAAATCCATGGCGCGCACC
>DWME01009461.1:0-10910 GCA_018244795.1 Parelbella ahira ahira | reverse complement strand
ATGAGTAGTCTTGGCACGGGAATCTGTTGATTACGGACTATAGCTACAGAGGGCATTAAGATCTGAATTATTATTTGCTACTGAATTTTTGACTGAACTATAGATAAATTTATCAATCGAGTGAAGATGATTAGACATAGTTAAATAAATTTTTAATACGGATAATTTTTTTGGATAGTGTATAATGTGTCTATTCCTGTTTCGTATTCTGTTCGTTAAGGGCCGCTAAGGTTTTTTGTTAAAAAAGATTTTTTATCAATTAAGGATACTGGAATAGCTTTCTTCTATTTGCCAGGAACTGAATGTAAATCTTTCACATCAAACAGTATGTCGACACTATTACGTATGTATGTCTAATGTCTATTGTTAACATTCATATTACCATATGAATATATGTAATATGTAGTTACTATTACTCGCCTTATAACTAACAATGATTTCTATTTAACTATGTCAGTGACTATTTATTGTTTAAGTTCTTCGATTAATTCAATTTTATTAATTTACTAAAAAAACTTCCAAGACGTGTAAAGTTTGCCAACCCGCAGTTGGCCAGCGTGGCAGACTATAGCGTTAAACCTATCAATTTAGAGAGGAGACCCTTGTTCCAACAGTGGAACGATAAAAGAATGGATAGAAAAATAAACTTCTAAATTATGCTTTATTATAGACTGTTGGTAAATCAAAATTAGGAAGATTGTGGCTTCCGATTTCAGTATCGATATAGCTGATGTAGTTATTCTACCATGTTCATGCCTTCGAAACAATGTGCTGACATTGGATACCAGGCAGCCCCATGAAGCCGTTGACACCGCCGCCGAGCGCTCGTGGCGAGCGTGACCCGACTGGCGATAGGTGGCCTTGGCGTGGAATCTGTTCGTTACTTTGAACCACAATAGATACCATGACAGGAATTATGATTGACCACGTTCGGCCGGACACGGTGATGTGAGTTGAGTAAGGAAAAATAATTAAACGGTGTGAAAAAAATTTATTAGCGGCGATGTGAGTTGTTTGGAGAAAATAATTAACATTTGAGTTAGTAGATAAGCCTGTATACATACTTGAATAGCTTTCGAATATTAACCTAGTGAGAATTTGAAGGTATTCAGAAATTGAAAAATACAAAATATTTTTTAAGCACTGTTATACCTACTGTTAAAAACTGCATTAATTAATATCATTAAACGTGAAAAGAGGAATATTTCGTGCTATTTGCAGATGTAGAGATATTCGTCATATCACGTATTCTCTATCAAATTTTGTCTGTACACATTAAGCAAATTATTCAATGTACACTCCGCTAACAAACTTTAAATACACTTTTTCTAACAATTAGCGCAACAACAGCGAGACCCGTAAACACGCTATAGCTCTAACATTAAATTGATATGACAAGAGATTGATAGAGAACGCAATAAATGAACGCACAAGATGAACTAACACGGCTTCATTGATTCAATCTTGTCTACATAACGAGCTTAATGAATTAGTTACTCGGTCGCGCTTAATTATTATTAAACTGTACAGATTCCGTTCCCATCGACCTTATTAATCGTGCTATTAGTGAAGTCGCTCATGTATGCACATTGTAATTGTATAACGTTGTACTGATAGATGCACATTCGAAATGATGTAGTCTGTATATATAGATTATAGATGTTATTGGTACTGAGATTTGTATGTAATAATTAGTGTCGTAATAGCTAATAGTATCTAAATGCTTGTCGTTTATAACACTACTTTATTATTGCGGGTACGGGGTAGGCAGAGAGCCTGTTAAATACACATGTTATAACAATGTTTGTGTTAGGTGACCTATTTTAAACGAACAGTTTCGTATTTTTATCTTCATATTTATTTACTTATTTTTTATTTATACATATACTGGCAGATCCACTAACAAGACTGATGGTATGATGAGATGTAACCTTTCATTTTTAACATAACATTACAACTGTATTTCCCCTAACGCCTGGGTGAAGGTGAGTAGTAGACTTCTATGGTTTACCAGTTAGTGATATTCCCACTATGGAATAAGGGCTGATCCTATTGCAATACACCGAGTACAAATCCAGAATCCGAACTACAACTTTAAAAAATCCTATAATGCTCCACATGGGCATCGAACCTGGGACCTCCTGATCTGTAGTCGCACTTGCAATCGCTAAACAAACGAACTTTTATATTCTTCCAGGAATTGGGCGAATGTAATTAAGTGGGCAACTCCGTGGTCCCATTATGTTTTCGAATTCCAGCTCGGGTCGCCTCGAGATTCCTCTGTGTTATAACTTTACCGGAATTTGAATAAATTATGGTTAAAATTTTGATGGCCCCGGTGGTTTATTATAGCTGTTGGAATTTTTCCTTATTTTCACGTTTTTTCCACTTGAAAATATAACGAGTTTTACAGGTGCTATACGACTTCATCAATAGGTATAAATAAATGTATATGACCTCAGTTTTTTTTTATTATTATTAATATACCGCCACAACATTGCCCCTTACGGAATAGACAGAGAGCATTGAAACAATAATAAATTGAAATTTGCTTTAATATCAGGTATATAATTTAGGTATTCATATGTATAAAGTTACAAATCGTTCTGCAAGTGAATGCGACATCTTTGGCACAGAATGGTAGAGACAGGCGATTACCACGAGTCTAATCTTTGAGGTTTTCCCGGACAGCATGACTCACTAGACCGTTATGAAACATTTCGCTGAATTATTGCAATGCTTACCATTTGAATGTGTGCTTTGTGAAGATTATACAAATAATAGAAGACATTGTAAAATTAAAACGATGTGCGCAGAGCGGCCGGCAGCGGTTGGATTTGAAGAGTTGAAGATCGAGCCCAGTGCCGTGCTAGTGGAGAGGCCTATGTCCAACAGTATACGGGAGTAGGCTGATGATGATATTAAAACTTGAATATTTTCATTAAAGCAGGCCCATATATGAACCCATGTGATTTTATGTGGACTCATCCTTATTTTACAAACCTTAAATAAAGCTTATTATAATTTTGTTTCCATTTCCTGGTATCAGTGATTTAATATCTGTACCTATAGCTGTTTTGACTTTGTGAAATTTTAGCGTTCTCAAAATATAATATAGCCATTCATAATTCATTGTGTAATTATTCACAATGCTGACCGTTGGAGATGTCACAAATCTCCGACACAGTCGTGCGTGCGTAATAACAATGACAAATGTAGAAAAAGCACCTCAGGACTGTAACGATGGAGATATTTGGCAATTGGTGTTCTCTGCCTATATCATAATGGACCTGTCATGATGGTATAGTAACAAATATTTTTATTAATACAACATTTTTAACCTATAATGTTAGTTTACTCGTTTTAGTTAAATTATGATAGATTTTTTTATAAACAATGCTTATATTCATTTCCCAAACCACATCCGAAAACCAATTGCCCATTATACTGTAACTAAGTAAGAAAGCCAAATAAACTCCGGAGTTAACGAAGTCGTGGGCGAGGTGTGTAATCGGAAACAAGTTTTCAGACTTCGTACGGAAGTGAGGCCGATGGGGTCCCGCGGGACGGATTTGTCTCTGCCCCGCTGCTAAGGTAGGGCGCACTTCGCTAAAGCTACCTTTCTGGGGTTTTAGGTGGACATAAATTTCAGGAGAATAAATCAATGTGGTTTGTTAGTTATAGTTTATACATTGTGCCTATATTTTTGCTTCACTGTTAATAAACTTGCGTGCAAGGTAACAAAATGAAAGCATTTAGTTTATGCCTAGTTAAAAGATACTTCATTCACTTTTCAAGATGAAAGATATCTTGCTGGTGATTTTGTAGCTCGGATACTGACTGTTGACCCACAAACACGTCCGACCCTTTTGACGTTCCACTGTTGTAACACGGGTCTCCTCTCATAATGAAAGAGTTAAGGCCATAGTCTGCTACGCTGGCTATGTGCGGGCTGGCAGCTTTCACACGCCTTAGAGATATTTTTTCATGCTGGCTGATGAGGGAGTAAAAAATCTCCAAAGCGTGTATGAAGACAGTGATGAAAGTAGACGTATATACATATGTACATATCAAAACTTATTTGTTTTCATAGAAAAGTAAAAGTTAAAAACATACTATTAAGAAATAAACATTATGGGCGAAAGGAGGTGACTCAGACTCCCCTGACACATTAGATTGATTTCATGCAGAACCTGTAGAGTCAGACTATTCTTCCTTTAATATTACGTGGGCATAGCGAACGTAGGCTTTGGCTTAAATCTATTGAAAAAAGATTTCGAAATGGTAATTATATTTGTCACATGTTATATAGGTAACTAAACTACGTATGTGGAAGGGCTTTCACAGCAGGCTAACTGTTATTCGTCATAAGCCATTAGTAGATCAATTATTGCTATATTAATAGTTATTGCTTCCGTAGCTTTCATTTGTAAAAAGCCCCTATATGGTTCATACAGTCTTACCACCAACACTGGTCTTTCTACTATTGAATACGGGTCTACTTTCCGAATGAGCAAAATCAATGGCAGTCTGCCACGTTGGTGAAGTGTAGATAAGAGTTCTTAACTGCCTTACATAACTTAATGGAGAGCTATAAGAAACGCAAATTTCCTTCAAATGTTTTTCTTCACTATATCAGCAAGTGCCTTTTTATACCTACGGTAATGTTAAATACAATATTAAATATTTGTACATATATGTATAAGGATATAAATGCACTTCACCCTTCGTGTGCAACAAAAAACATTAGACTGTATATATGTAGACGGATAAATTCAGTTAAAATACATACCAACATTACTTAGAACCAGACATTAACAGTTCTGTGAAATGTGTTATTATGGCGCTGCATGCAGTGTTTTTAGTTGTAAAAATCGTACACTCGGATTAGTGGCGCGAATTCGATCGCGTTTGGCGGCAGGTCGATAAACTAGCTCGGCTTCAAGTCATTAACTACCATGTGGTACGTTAGGCAAAGTTTGTTGTAACAAACAGTGCTCAATTATGGAGCCTATGTTCCATCAAGTCAATGTTGTGTTTGAACGATTTACGATTTATTTTTTAGGTTGTTAAATTACGCTTGAACTAACCGAAAAGAATCAATAATTGTGCTTGACTATATTAATGATATTGGAAGGGTACTTAAAGTTTCAAATAATTGATGTTAGGTATGTTTAAGGTTAATATTATTAAAATTAAATTTTACCTGATCGGTAATAGTGTTGGATTCTATTATCGAGTCTATCATCGAGTATTCAATAATCAAGTTAATATGCCTTCAAGCAGTTTTTTAAATCTCATTGTGTGAGGTGCATATCTTCTGCACACGAGGGCTATCTTAAGACATACCTTCATTAACATGACTCGCTGGTACGCTGTTTTTTGTTTGTAGAACGCATCTTTACAATTATGTTGGTGTTGTAATCGTGTGAGCAAAGGTCTACAGGTACAAAAACTAGTAGGAATGCATTCCCTACAAGTTGACATTCTAGTAGGTACTTATGATATAAAACCTATATACGGTAAACCTATAACAATACATGGGTATGGAGAAGTTTGTTGACGATTTTCAAAAGAAACGTATAAAACTAGTTGGACTATCCCGAAAAGTACACGTATTTGGCAGCAACCTATTCTGTTCACTTCGTAAAGTATAATGTGTTAAAGGGTTGAAAGGTTACACACTCTTTACTTTAAGGTTGACTACGACAGTAGAGAATATAATAAAGAAGTGTTCGTTCACCGTTTCAGTTATCACTAAGTTTACTTTCCCGTTCACAATATTTATAACATAACGGACCTGCTTATTTTCCTAGGACAATTTGCAAATAACGACGGCAAAAGAACACGAACAATAGATACACTATTTAAACCACTCATATAAACTTGAAATCGCTGGTTACACAACAGCATGGTAAGTTTCAATATTTATGAGTATATCCACAACAATGGGGTGAGCGGTCGCGGACGGGCGCCTGGGAACGCGGGTTCGTTGGGAACCGGGGACTTTAATTACATCTTCGGTTTTATCGTGTTGCCACTCGCCACCTTAGCTCCCCAGTCACAAGCGTAATTTTGCTGTTAGTGTTCGCTGCTGGTTAGGGAATTGTTTTTGCTGGCGACACTAAACGATAGTTTGTTTTATAAATAATGTTTTTCTTTATTGTTGTAGACGCTGATTTTAATAAATGTGTTCAATACTACCTTTGTTTTTAATAGGTTTCATTCTTTTGTTATTAAAAAATATACTTAGCTCATTACAACGATAAAAAAATTTAGCTATGTTTCAAATGTACCCTTAGACACTAAAATGATTACTTATAGCATATTTGGTCCTAATTTAAAACAATATAGGTATACCTAAAAATAATTTTAAACAGTAAGCCGAAGCACCAAGTGTTCAGATTCTTAACATAAAAATGTCACAAGTTATGTCAGATTTGTTGTAATGTGCAAGCGATCGAGCTGAAACAATCCGAACAGGGACAGAACAGTATTGTTCGGGACGTGAAACTAATCATTCGAATCGTAATACGATAAATTGTTCGGAAACAAGCAGTTTGGCCTCGTTGATTTATGAGTGTTTGTTGCTCATTGCTTTTTAATATATTGCACTTATGATTTATTGTTTTAGTTACGTTCTCCAATTTTATATTTTTAATCTTTTGCTATTTGTCTCTTCCAGGCCTTCCAGATCATTTACTTCTTTTTATATTCACTAATTAGCCAATTTCTTTTATTCATCTGCTATCCTACTTCCTACAAGAAAAGGTATATATTATACATGTTCTTTACGGATAAATTATGTTGTGAATAATCTATCTGAGAATATCATTTCAATTCTCTAGCCAATTATATTTCTATCAGCAACTGGTCGTTTGTATGAATGGAACGGATCATAAGCCATTCAATATTTATGGACGTTTTCGTTTATATCTTGGGTGTTACCTATTATTATTGTATCGTTACCTCAGATCCTTTGCGTGTTAGGTAGAGACTCTATTCTTACAAATCTAGCCTGTTCTTTCCATTGCACCTTCTTTGTCCTTTTCATACGCGCATTAATTAATTGTTCATAATAATTTATTGATTAAGGGTTGCTTACTAGCGAACATTAAACATGTTATATTATATCTTATCTTAAATTTATTATTTTGATTAAGGATCATTTACTGGAGAATGTAAAAAAAATTTTGTTGTTGAGTAACTTAAAGTTACGGAACAGAGCGATGGTAAGGAAAAGGGCCGCAATTTCATCAATGTAAGAGACCGTCAAAGTGAATTGTGTTGCAAAGTTGACCAAGTTTTCGAATCATTGGCACCGCGGACCAGGCCAGATAACTTTGACAAAGTTACAAAAATTAATCAATAGATCTCTTGGCAACTGAGGAAACTTAACAAGTTGATTAAAGGAACATTTTGAGGAGCCCAATTACTCAATTACCAAACATTGACATTGCTAAAATTGTGGAAATTTTAAAAATAATATGTTACTTTTTTTCTAAGGAATAATTGGGAAGATAGGTATATTTATTTTAAAATTATCATATGTAGCAATATAATCGTGAAACCTATAGTTATATGAATGTTTTACTTAAAATCTTTATATAACTAAATACAACTTGTGTAACACCAGAGTTGTATCAGCCGGGATAGAAGTGTCATTTGTCGTATGAGCGAATTATAAGTAATAGCATTCCAAAGCTTTTTACATCAAGTCTGTCTTGAAACGTAGTGCATTTCTTCGTTTCGCATTGCCTGTTTTGAACGCATTCTCCAATGCGCAACATGTATAAAATTGCAGGAAAAAATCTTAAAAAACCATAAATTTATATTAAAATGGTTACTTCAGATGGTTAATCGAGTGGTTACGCTGCTGTGCTGTTCGTGCGCTCCTGGGTTCGCTGTTCGGGTCGTGTACTATTGAATATTTCTAACGCAAATTTTCTAGTAGTGGCTTAAAGTCTGAATCTTTGCCCGGTATATGGAAATAGGTTAAACACCTATTTATACGACACTGGTAAAACGTTTGAATGTACTACACTGCTCTATCTACCCCTTCGGTGACTACAGGCTTGATGTTACGTTGTTTGTTACTGCATTCGTTAAGCCGCGTTACTAGATATATGTATAATTATTTGATTGCTTTTTGACTCCACCGAATTATAACAACACCGTATTTAAATGATAAGGCATTTTAAACTGCCCGTAAATATTCTACTAGAGGTTGGTTTCCGTCTCAGAATCCTTTTATATCTCAAGTATAGTTTACGAGGTCGGACGCTAGAGGCAGGCGTTCATTCGTCTCGCTCGACAGCCTCTGCCACTGTGGGCCCATTTATTTCATTCAAACTTGAAAGCGAATAGTATTTTTCAGTCCCAACTGTGGTTGTTTAGTGCATATTTTATTTTACATTGGGTTTAAAATTATTTTTAGAATTTTCAGTTAACTTTCAGTGTTCTATCGGAGTTATTCTGCAAATTGTGCCCTCTTACATGAGATCGAATATTTTTAAAAAAACTAAACTGTCAGTAATAGATTAAATTTATATCGACATGGAGTTGCTGTACTCGTGTATTTTATGCTATAATTTTTTTTTCTTTCACCAAGCAAATACATTTTACCATGCACGTAGTTAAAATACGATATTAGAATGTTCCTCAATCAGCCCAGTTAACACTAACATCTTGATTACATTACTTTAAAAAAATTTGTTCATTTATATATGTTGGTATGTAAATTGACCAAAACATATAAAACCTCAGGCAATTTAGGTAACAATTATATGGCACGTCCAATAGTATATTATTATATGTTATCTGAATTATATGTTCATTGAGGGAATAATTAACACTAAATCTATCGTTAACGGTCAACAGTAAATTGAGGATAAGACCACGATTACATTAACATAAACTGTGATAATTTAACGTGAGTAAAATAACTGCGACAGTAAACATTACAGCGTTAGAAATAAACCTTTCACCACAACAGAGGGATCTATGGAACTTATCTCAACTCGTCTTAATATTCAACGTTAACTAATTAAGTTAAAATTACTAAAGTAACATCACGCCTATAATCCCCGAATTGGTAGGCAGAGGAGTGTTATACACTTTCACGTTTAACCAGTTACGTTGACATTATCATTAACTAACAGTTACAAGAATGAATTGAATTGAAGACACGTGTTATTCAGACTAGAGGATAACGTGTCTTTTAAATATTTTAACTTTATATAACTAGCGATATTACAATATATAGAGATATCAGGACTGTTCGCTGTCTAAAACATTTATTGATGATAGATGTAATGGTGTTTTAATAAATAAATAAATAAAATAATAAATAAATAAATTATTCACGCCCTTATATTAAATTTAAAACTAATCCAAGCCGGCAAAACATATTTTAGGTTTATTTTGTTCTAGTTTGTTTGTTTCGGCACCATCAATACATTTTTACAAAATATGTCTTTATTAACAAAAATAACACAGATTTTGTAAATATTAATACTAGTGTGCAAATGAATTTTAGGTATCGGTTAGTTTTGGCCAAAAATCTTGGGTATCAGCCGCAGTTTCCATCACGGTAAAAAAATCGATCAACCGGTTGGCCGAAGCCAAAGTTAGCTAGAAATTCCGGAAGATTCCTAGATAATTATTTTTTTTATTGCTTTTCTTTAACACATTTAAGTTTTTCACGTAGTTTAATCTAATAGTCTACTGCAAAGCTAAGAAAAGCAACGGGTTGTAGAGTGAAAAAAAAGTAATAAAGTATCAACTGAAATTAAAATAGGGCCGAATTTTCGGTTATGGTTTTAAATGCGATGGAAATCGTTAAGTTTCGACTGCGGGCGTTACAACAAAAGAGCTGAATATTCGATTCCAATTGCGGTTTCAACTCAAAATTGGATTTCGATAGGTAAGTATTTAATACAAATGTTCAGAGTACAATATCGTGTGTAGCGCGCTCCGTATGACGTACATACTCGTAGGTATCAAACGCGAACATTTGTATTCCATTCACGGCGGCTGCAGACAGCCAGTGCACGCACGCGAGAGATGTCGCTGACAATATACGTTGCGCATTCCCGTGACGTCGCCCACAGTTTTGCATCTTGTTACGTTGTTATTTTATTACTTTCGCTGTGTATCGCACTATTGCTTTTTATTGCAAGTTTATGACGAATCTACGATAAAAAGGACTTAATGCTATCTTTGAGAAACATTTTTGGAGAATGGACAAATATTATTTACTGACTTATATTATCACCGGAATAGTAACCTCCAATGAAAGGCAAAAGTAGCTGATATATTGTATGTTATATGTTACGAATATAATACCAGGTCATTATTATGTTTCTACATACTTTGTACGAATATAAATTTCTTTTATTAACTCAATACTCCAGAAATCTCGCTTGATTTTAGTCATCTATTGCAATACACATACAGATACGAGTATAAGAGAATGTCGATAAAGCAAACCATAACTAATAATCTTTTAATAAGTATCATTCGCATACGATAAAGCAATCGCAATGATAAAGATTATATTGCAGCAATATATTGCTGTTAAGATAATATTCTGTAAGAGCTTACTGGTGAATCCTGCGGGATATTGGTAATGGTAGCCGCACGTCTGCCGATAAATCTTCACCATAACGGCAGTTTGATTCGTCGGCAATGATTGATAGCTCCACACGAGTATGAGGCGTCTTTAACTGGATCGCCTTTTCATATAATAGAGGTGATGCACTCAGATAGTCCGAAGCATTACGCAAACTAATGAAAGATTTTACTTCCCTACATCCTTTAACATCACGCCTTTATTCCCTGAAGGGGTAGCTATAGGAATGTAGTACACTATTACATTTTACAGTTCAATTCAGAAAAACCCAATACAG
>DWME01009460.1:0-10910 GCA_018244795.1 Parelbella ahira ahira | reverse complement strand
GCGGGCGGCGCGGGGGGCGCACGCGTGGAGCTGTCGTGCAGCAACTGCGGCACGCACACGACGACGATCTGGCGGCGCGACGCGCGCGGCGAGATGGTGTGCAACGCGTGCGGCCTGTACTACAAGCTGCACGGTGTGCCGCGCCCCACGGCCATGCGCCGCGACACCATCCACACGCGCCGCCGCCGCCCGCGGCACGACGCCAAGCACGCACGGAACAGTACGTACACACATGTGTCCTTTTCTATCATTGCTATATCTGTCCATACTTTCTTGTGAGTCATCATTTCTTTTCATATGTATTGACTGGTTGGTTCAGGAGTTTGCAGAGTGACTGTTGAGCAAAAGGTCCTGCATTCCATTTCTGGCTCGGCCAAATTATTATTGGGTTCATCTATCTTGAAATTTCCAGTACTAGCACAGAGTCCGGGTTTTGCGCTCTTTTTATGGCAATAGGCTCAACCCCTATTGCTTAAGGTGTACCACATTACTGGTGAATTGCGAAAGAACTACATCCCTAAAACTACCCCCTTCAGAGTAATATAGGGGTTATTTTACTTTAGCTATCAAAATATTAAATAAAATATGTACATAGTTCAGTCATGTAAATCATCGGTCTTCCTCCATATTAGTTACTAGTAAAACTTTTCGCGGTCATTTTCTAATGATACATACAATGTAATATGATAATATTAGTAATTAACAAGTTAACTAGTTAACTTATATTTTGTTAAATTGTAACAGCGACGCTTACCGACCGACATTGATTTATGAGTTTGAAACGTATGATTCATAACACACTGATTCATGCTAATAATTGCTTTGCGAGTGTATTGTGTACATTAATTACAATTAAAACACGTAATCTGTTAATAAGTTTTCCACTTGTTTTCGTTTACAGTCCAATGGAAATAATAATTTCATTGTAAATTTCCGTGATTTGTTAGAAAGTTGTATGCATTTGATTGCAACTTGACACCTGTTTGCGATATACATTTATGTAGTTCTTTTGATGATTGTGTACTTTTTTAATGTAATAAATTTATACTGATGCTGAAAAATTAAAAATCTATGAGGTGTCTAAAATTCAATTATATGATAATACGTGTTTTTTTGCGTACTGTACGAACACGCCGCTGTGACGGCATCAAACGGGTTGCAAAATATTGCGCATGGGTTACACTTGTTTTATTTCGGAATATGAAAACTATATCTTACTGTTCATTATGTCACTTAAATAGGACTTTACATTATATGTCTGTGAATGTTAGAATTAGTTATTACATACATACATATGTATGTAATAACTAATTCTACATGCTATATCTAAACGCCATGCCTTACGGGATAGGGAAAGAACACTGAGAATTAGGTATTTATTGTTTCTTTATATTAACATATTATGTAACTATTTTATAAACCTTATTATTTGTTTCTTCCTTTGCTTTTAATACTGTGCGTCGTATCTTATTGGTAGTAGTATAAGATGACCATGAAATAAATAGATAACTTATAGTAGTTTGATTGTCACTTGCCTACCTAATGCCGAGGTACTAATTGCATAAAAAAATTATCATATTTCTAGTTTTATTTTAGTATAAAATACACATCTGACACGTTCACGTAATGGGGGGCGTCAGGTAAATCGAGGGAAAGCACATTAATTGTGTGTCAAGTGTACTTGTGTGTGTAATAACATGCAGAGTGGTGTTGATTGCGCAGAATCCCGACGGGTGGCGAGCGGCGGCGGCGGCGGCGGCGGCGGCGGCGGCGGTGGCGGTGGCGGCGGGGGCGGCGGCGAAGCGACGGAGGCGGAGGCGGCGGGCGGCGGCGAGGGCGCGGAGGAGGCGGTGCTGGCGGCGCTGCGGCGCACGCTGCAGCCGCACCTGCTGGCCGCGCTGCACGCGCACCCGCACCCGCCGCGCTCGCACCACCACGCGCACCGCGCGCAGGTATACACACAGCCACACTCACGCACCACACGTAGCCGCACACACGTACAGGTACATGTGCGCGTCAATATAAACACACACGTGCCCCTATGTACGTATGCATGCGCATACACAGGGATTGTTGACTCAACATAATTTGCAGCAACCAGGTCATCTGAAATATACATTTAGCAAAGTTGACCGCGATTACTGATTGACAAAGAAATGTTTACACATATCACATTCACAATTCTTATTATTCGATTTTGAATGGAAAACTATACACTACATTACCATTATTGAAATAGTAATCGAAGCCAGTATGAAATGTTAGAATTTAGCTTTTTTTTATCGTCACAATTGTTTTTCTTTGTTTTCTGTCATCAAAAGCACATTATACTACATATTAATTACTGATAATATAAAAGTAGTAGAAAAATATTAAAAATATTGAGGATGCACATCGCAGGTGGGTCGCAGCGTGCCCGAGTACGACGAAGGGCCCCTAAACCTGGTGGCGGGCCACGTGGCGGCCGAAGAAACGCACTGACCGCAGCCAGTGCCACATGCCGACCTCATTGCCGACATGCATATGTCACCACCACAGGTACCACACTCCCGCTGACGCAGTCTCTCACATGTCGTTTTTACTTTTCATCAGCACTCGGTGCTCTCTGCCTACCCTCTAAGGGATCTGACATCATTACGTAATATTATACAAACTCGCAAGTACTGATACAGACTAGTTCCTCGGTCCTCCCAATTAGGGCTGGATCTTATTTGGGAATGATAGATTGTAACATCAGATGTGTTGGTTTTGGTGGTTAATACTCCTGGGACAAGTATGAAAGCTTTATCTGCTATCTACTGCTCATACTGCCTCACTATGAATTATTGGCAATGCACAGCAAATAAATGTGGACTAAGGCATGTACACATGTGAGCGATTGCGCGCAGCACCGTAGTGTGTACCATCGGTTTATGTTATCAGAGAAACTGCGAGAATTTTTAAAAATTCGAAACCAGTGTGAACATTCTATATAAAAAAAAACTTTATATTTACATAACTCTTTTAAGTAATACTCCTGTGAAATTATCTCCATTCTGTGATCAAAAAACTGATTAAAAACAAGTTGTATCATTATATTGGCAGCTGCGTTAAATTCTTGCAGTGGATCTGTTTTTGTATATGTATTCCGAATCTCAATCTGTAATATTGTACGTGCAAATTGTGTTTTCCTTTTTTTTCTCAAGTGGCGTTCCACTTGACAACTGTAACATCGCTAGTGATAATAAGGCCAGTGTCTATGGACAGTATAGAGAGGATTTTCTCCCGAACTGTATACAAAGAAGTCTGAATAAAATCAGCATTCGTAAATCCAATGAAAGCAATAATAATAATAATAAAAAAAACTAATTATTTTTTATAGATGTAATGTACTCAAATTTTGAGATAATAATGTAAAGGAAACTATGTAACAGTCTGTATTAAGATCCGTTTACGTTGGAGGCGGTGAACGAATTTTTATGAAACATACGTGTACGAAAGCAATATTTTTACGTAGGTATCGGTGTTACTTTTCAAGGGTATTATTACTTTGTAAGCGGGGCATTAATTGTTTTACTCAAAAGTTCACGGTCATACGACAATCCGGTCAATACGGTCATCTGAATTAATAATTTTTTTTTGCCTCTCAACTTTGCAGCAACATGGCAACACTAACTAACTTTTCCAACATTGTGATACTTGAGAGATATGAATCTTACAACCAGTGCGAAATTAGTTTCTGAGATATATATGCGATGCATATAATATTGTTAATTTAGAATTATACTTTTTTTATTATTGTCTTGGAACGGGGTCGAGACATCGTGTCGCGAACTCGGCGTGGGAGTGGGAGCTCGTGACCGGTATGTAGCAACACCGGCGCGTCGCCGCCGCCTTGCCTTTTAATGCTCTCTGGATTTTGAAGAAATTATATTTACGGTTACCCCTATATATGGAAGCAAGTATTCGTTTAGGTATAGGTCAGTTTTAAGATATTGTAAATTTTTATTATTTTCTTAGTAGTAGTTTTAAAAACTTAACTTCGTAAATTTATAGTTATTTAATTTATTTCCCATTTCGGTCAGTATTTAAAATGTAAGTATTTTTTTTTCTCGTTTTCTTCAAGTATTTTAGTGATATAATAATAACGGATCTGTTATAAATGAATAATGACAATTAAAGTCTCTTATGAATAAATTTGTATGGATCGTAAATTAGCGGTGTAAGTTACAAGTATTTAAAAATAAACTCAACTTCTACTCAACTTCACGTTCGTCATTGTTGAAAAGGATTGCACTCTTCCGTACGTCTAAGTATACATATATATATAAAATCATTGATACATATTATATACAAATGTCATATATTTTCGGTATTATTTAGGTTTATATATATGTAGAGTTAGGAGAATTCGTACTTTAGTAAGACATGATGTTCTACTCCACTGGTGTGTACGCATTTTGGATGAGCAATATCCAAACGCAACTTTGAACCAAATCGTCGTGGCATTATTTTCAGTGATTTTTTTGTTTTTTTTTTCAAACAGCACCTCATTGTGGTCAGTTGTTTTTTTGTACATACTCGTATTAAAGCGAAAGGCATTTACATTGTTCTAATTTTTTTTTAACTGCGCTGTTTTTTTTTATTGCCAATCATAATATATATAAATTAACTCTATAATTCCCGTCCTTTAATTAACGTCTCTACTTAATTTAGTGATAATTTATTTATTATTGAATCCCCACGGGCCAGTAAAATAGAATTCAGTCTTTGAGACATTGTGATAGTAATAACTTAGCTAGACCACGCCTACCTATCGTACCGTTGCGTTTCGGTAGCGTCTACCCACTTAGCACCTGACACCAATTATAACCCAATCATCATTACTATCTTGTATTTGACCGTTGTGAATATACAAAAAACATAAGTTCAATATTTTCAAAAGCTTTAAGTTTGAGATTATTTTCTACGTTTTATTGAAATTTATACTTTCGATCCATTAAATATAATCGTTTAGCATCGCTTCTGTATTGGGGTGTGATAGCAAAAATGATGACATTTCGACTTGACAATAAATTCCTCATGACCATTAATTTAACGCTTGAAATGTTCTCTCAATTCGTGCTCTCTAACGTAAGTAGTGTTTAGCTCTCTAAATGATATTAGAACTTACACGTGTCAATTTTTAATGTACTCGTATTATTTACTTTTTTGTTTTGTTCTCTAAGCAAAGGTCAATTTCCGTCTGGACAAAGGCGTTAATGTCAATTGATTACGTAAAAATGATTGATCTATCAACGAGCGACGAGCGGAATAATTACCCGCTAGCTCGTCACCGGCGCGGCCACAGAGCGCGCGTTTTAATATTATATGTTAATATAGTCTTCACTTCCACTAACATTGCTGCTCGCAGTAGTGATACAGTATTATTTTTATTCATTATCTCTTGTACATTTTTTGTCGTCTTAGGTGTGTTATTTTTATATTTCCTTAGTTTTTTATCTAGTTGACGTGCAGGTACCAATCGTGCGTTATTCATCGGCAGAATCTCCGGCACGTTGTTTATAATCGGGTCTTGTTGTAACATCATCGTACCATCCACGGCTATCCGCGGTCTCAGCAGACAGCGGACAGTCCAAACTCCGTGTATCCAAAAAGCAGCTACGCTAATCGTTCTTCCAGTTTGGTTATTTATTATGATTATTACTATAATTATTTTTTAGATTAATTTATGATATATCGCTATTAAGAGTTGATGAACAATGTGTATCGATATTTAGCTACTAACAAACCGGTTGTGTTGTGTGTGCTCACGCTCTAACAAGCATGTGTTTGTGATTTTTTTTTTAATTTCGTACGCTACGTCTGCAGGTAGTCGAGCTGCCAGGGTGTATCGGTTCAGTTGTTTTTGTTTTTCTATAATTTATGCTGAAATATTGGCCTCATGATTGTGAATCTCATTGTAACTGTGTCAACGTTGTCACTCGCGGAGACTAAGACTGATGGGCAACTCACTGAAAAATGTCTTCGAGAATTTTCTTTTTTTTGTTTGTTGTTTCTTTTTTCATTATCTCCTCCGTACACAACTTTACAAAACAACTTTGTCTCAAGTATTTAATCGAAATGTGATATGTGTTTGAGAATGTAGGTGTGTGTTTTTCCCGAAAAGCAATAATATTGTGATAAGTAGAAATGAGCATTGTATGCACGTGTAAGCAGAATAATCCTTAAAATATTATATTGTGAATATTGTCAATTAAGGTTATTATACACTGTACTGTGCTTTAGCGAGCTCACAATTTACTAGAAACAACACGAACTGTAATTTTTATTAGAATCTCAACACGTAAAGTGTGAATACTGTAGGTATTATCTTGTCTGCGTTCACGTCTTCTCTAGAAATTGTGAGTTCGATATTTTCTGTTGCGTCCTCCAAACTGTCCATTGAGTCTCATCATGGTCAAAATACGGCGTACCGTACCATCAATGTCACTATTTGAAACGTTAAAAATATCGGATAATATATATGAATGGATAATAGATCCTTGAAAATTAGAAGTTCTGCATTACGTCAGTTATCCAATAAGGCATTAGTGACATACTTATTAAGTAAGAATTGGAATCTACTCGCTTCGATTCGAATTTGACTGTTTAATAACGACCAAACTCATTTAAAATATTTTTACTTGCCAATAAAACAAAATAACAATAAAATATATCGGTTTCGAGGAGCTCTTTCGTCAACGGAGCTGTCGTGGACTGTTTCGAGGACGCCTAACAATTAAATTCTCATGTCAATGTTTATAAAAAGTAAAATAAGAAATCCTACAAATTGATCTGAAGTAGAGGTTAGTGTTGTATACAAATATATTGTAATTCGTTTGAAAGTTCTCAATTATCAGATATATCCCACATAGTTATATATCTACTTTCCAATAAGCATAATGGACCATTGAATTTGTTGATTGTTGTCGTCAAATGTATGTGTGTATGTACACGACGTGTCTATGATAAGTTTCAGCATAAATTATCCGAGGTGAGGTAGTTGGTGAGGCAGTGTCGCCGCAATACTCATTGTGAAACATTATTATTGTTGTATAGATGATAAATAATGTGACTTACGCAGGGATGGATACTTAAATTATTAAAATTTTAACTGATATATTGGCTATGTAGCGAGTAGAATATTTTTTTACAAATAAATTATAGCAGCTAATTTTTTTGTGGTTTTTATTTATGTTCTCCTTGTCCTTTTCACATTGTAATATATTTTGTATTATAAATAGCACCTGTTCTTGGTTCGTATAGTACAGAAGATTATACGTTTCAATATTGAATTTGACATTTTACATTTATGATAAGAGATTACGAATTTTATAAATCAAAACGACTATCACTTCTATATAAGAAATAATAGACATTTTAATCGAAAACAATAGCGGCACGTTTGAATTGGGTATACTTAAAAACTAACACGGGTGGACTCCATACCAAACGACAATTTCTAGTAATCAACCCAAAAAGCTGAGAGTGAAAATTTTAATAAGACAGCTAAACCCTGTCAATGTTTACACGCTCAGTAAATTCGGTAGTGATGATCGACTCATTTTATTCAGTAAGGAAGGAAGGTGAAGAAAACAACAAATGTACTACTCTTATGTAACATTGAATGCGGTTATGTAACAGTAAGGATGGGCCGTTTAAGCGCCTGCCGCGCGCGCCGGCGCCGGTCGCCGCGGCGCCGCGCCTCGCCCGCCGCGCCGAACAGCGGCTCGCGGCGCGCCTCCGCCTCGCGCCGCGCCCACTGCAGCGCGTGCACGTTGTGCCCCACCGCGTCCTGCGCGCGCCCCATATACCACAACAGGATATTGCTTAATAACACCGGATCATAACATCATACTTTGATCAACATATATATATCCAATACTTTAATCAATATACACATGTTTCTTCTCTTTCATGCATTAGAAAAATCGCGATAAGAGCGATTTTTTTAGGCTTTATGAGTAAACTACAACAAACTTAGACCTGCCCTCATCGAACCTCTTGTAGCCGGTCGCGAGCCGTTTTAACCCAGCAGTGATATTATAGATAATGAGAGATACAATGATGATGATTAAGGAGGAGAAAGAGAACGATCCGAACAACTGACCCGCAGCTCGTTGAGGCGCATGGCGGCCTTGGCCTGTATCTGTATGAGGTGTTTGAGCAGCGCGGCGTGCGCCACGAGCGGGCGGTGGTGCACGCGCAGCAGGAACAGCGCGGCGCGGCACAGCAGCTCCACCTGCGCGCCGCGCTCCAGCAGCGCCGGCAGCAGCCGCACCATGTCGCACGCCGCGCTGAACGGCAGCAGCAGCAGCGCCTCCTCCAGCTCGCTGGCAGATCGAACGATCATATTGCACTCTCAAACACCTTTTGTTTTGCAATCTACCTTACATACTGACCTTCAAATCCATCAATCACTCAACCAGTTCTAAAATACGTTTATCTGTTCCTATATATAATAATTGTGTTGTTACGTACAATAAAATTGTTAGTAACCCATAAATAAAAATCTTCATGGAAATAATTTTTATCTTAAAGTTGACGAGCTTCATCTACCCTCGTCATTCTTTTCATTCATGCACACTTATGACTAACACAAGGTAACGCATACCTGGAGCGGATGCGACATAGCGTTTGCAGCAGAAAATCCTCGGGCGAGGTGCAGGCGAGGGCTGCCATGAGCGGTGGAGGCTGCGCGGTGCCATTAGCGGCCAGCTCGCGAGCATACTCCGCGCCTAGAGACAGGCACTCAGCAATGGCATCTGCCTGCACACATATTTCGAATATAATCACTTTGTATTCCACATTCAGCTGTTTTCTGCTGCTCTCTTAGAGTAAGACTACCCGATAAAGTAGCACCGATTAGGAGATTTATAAGTGTAGCTATGGATTCTAAAGTGTGAAGGCTGATGACGAATGTACGGAATCGAAATTAGAAAGCTAATAGCCTTTTTATAGGCCTGGTTTTAATCTGAACTGATTTGAAGTGGGTGTAAGTGCTTGTGAGACATGTTTAACACAATATCGTGGAGAAAGTTCGATAATCTGAAAATAAAAATTCAAACTTTAGCAACGGCTTCTAATGAAAAATATGTTAAACATTTTGCAGTGTACCAGTACATATAACTCAAATATGTAATAGTAATTACCGGTATATTTGTGTAAGAAATAATGTTTCATTGCTTCAAATATGGTGATGACAAAGTAGGTATAATCAATTTAAAGTACAGACAAATTATGCTGATATTAGCGTGCAATATCAAACAATTCAAAAATAATATAATTGTATTGTTTCTGAAAGTCAAAATTTCAAACTTAAAACACAAATTGTCATCAAACGACAGTCCTTCCTTTCTTGCAAGAATTCGCCTTAAAAAGAACCAGATAACAGTTTTCGATAACACAGTATCTTAAACCATAAGTATAAATGTATGTAATGTGAACTTACCGCTTTTTCAGCTCCTACTGTTTTCTTAGTGGGCATTGTCAAACCAGGTAGGCCAGGAACTGGAGCCTATAACGAAATTTAAAAATAAGTCAAATAGAACTCAAAGACAATATTAAATAACTTTGTAGTCTATATTTGTATTTAGACAACATAATCATCATCATCATCATCATGTACAATGAAAAAAGTGTAGGTTCACAATTTAGGAATTGTAGTACTTTTAATAAAATAATAATAAGAAAAGAATATAAATGAGAAATAATAATAATAATAAAAAAATTGACAATTCAAATTAAATCCTCTATTAGTAACATATCTTCTGTTATACATATGTTTTTTAATCTTTGAAATCTACTTCTAAGTGGGGCATTTAATGTTGGACATAAAATCTTTATTTATATATTTAGTTACTAATTCATGTAATGTTATGTAAATAGTCAGTTTTCATGTCTTTTTTATATAAAAAAAAGGTTACAATACAAAAGGGTTTGCATTAAGGTTGGACATTAGTCAGAGGTCTCAAGTAGAATATTTGCCAAATACCAGTGACCATTTATCATAATTATATGTATAGAGCCATTCAGTACGTATAATATATTATGTTGCACTTACGTAAGCAACTATCTGTCAAATATGATGGTGTTTCTAGGAGGACGAAAGTATTGCCAACAAAACGACAATGTTGCCATCTGTTTTATAACAATCAGGACCCGACCCAGAACAAAGGGCCCTCGAATGGGGGATATTAGGTCTTTATAAACTACACATATTATACAATATAGTTATTTTATTCAATTACAAATTTTCGAGATAGTAAAGTGGGCTTAAAGTTAAAGAACCTTTTGTACCAGCCAGCCTCATTAATGGAAAGAACCGCAAATACCATCACATATATAGTTAACAGAGACAGGATGAAGATCAAAAGCGACTGACGTGCTGTTCGGTGGTGGCCAGCCCCTCCTCCTCGTCGTCGCGGTCGCCCAGTACCAGCGGCTCGTCGGAGCGGCTGTAGGCGCGCAGCGCGCCGTCGGCCCCGCTCGAGGCGGCGTGCAGCCCGCCCGCGCCCGCGCGCACGCACCCGCACGCGCCCGCGTGACCCTGCGCACCACACATACTATTGGTATAGCATATCTCGTTTTCGATACTATATTAATCGGAGTAGCTGCGCTTATAACTTTCATTACAAAATTAAATTATGTACACATCCTGTGTTAAAAAAACCTCTACTCATACGCGCCAAACGAAGTATAAACTTTAAAAAGAATATTATAAGTATTAATATTGATGATCATACTTTTTAAATTATAATAAAACAGCAGAAGATAATGAGCAATGAACGAAGATTTTAGTGCAAAAACTTAGAATTTTACTCTACCCCTCCATCTTAATACAGGTCTTATTACACTTACATTGAGAGTAAGGATGTTGTCATATGTAT
>DWME01009459.1:0-10910 GCA_018244795.1 Parelbella ahira ahira | reverse complement strand
GCGGCGGCGCGCGCCGCAGCAGCGCGCCCTTCATGCTCACGTACTGCGCCGGCGCCAGGCTCAGCGCCGCGCACAGCTGCGCCCGCGCACACACCGGACACGCGTTACACACACTCTCACCACTCCCAATACACTACTACACGCTACACGCTACACGCTACAGGCTACAGCCACGCCGGCTTACTACTCTATTGACACTTATTTACCAATATAAACACCAATACTCTATGAACGTCATCACGGTATTCGTAGAAATTACTGCTTCTTAAGAACAAAGTTAAGTACCATATGTTCGAGATAAAATGGAGAATAGACTACCTCTCGGCACACTAAAAACCATTTCTCATGACATTGGATTAGTTACGAAAATGGAACGCAACGCTTTCGAGTGTTTGATGCAATTTTAAGAGTTGACATTACAATATAACAACTATTTTTATATTTCATTCTAAGTATCTTACGAACTGTACCTATATATAAATATTACGATACATATTGCTATACAATAGTTTTACATCACTTTATCGTTATTATCATCATCATCATCGACCTCTTCATCGTTTCACTGTTGGACTCTTTTTAAAATGACAAGGGGAAAGTCAACCACGCTGGCCAAACATGAGAAGATCAAATATCACTCGTTACTTACACAAGGAAAACATTATGAGAAAACTAGTTACTTTAGAGTTTTCCATAACGTTATCTAAGGCCTACCAAAATCTATCTACTTATTAATTTATCCTCTAATGTCGTTAACAAAGGCCGCCCTTAATGACAAGTGGCATGGTCTACCAGTCACTGCAGCCTACCTAGGTCTACCAAAGTATTAATGTTAATCACGATTTTCACCCAAACATATTTTACATACTTTTTACATTTGCTCAATATGACGGTATCGCTCACCTATTGTTTTAAACAACCGTGTTATATGAAAGGCAAATACTGTAATTCCATTATTGTTATAGACGGCACACATTGTTCGTAAGCGCGCATTCATACATACAGATATTGAAGTTTCGTAACAATGCGTACACATCAAGGTCTCAGTCTTCGAATGTGTTGTATACTAGTTATTGTCGATGACTTTGCTATTTTTGAAATAAATATGCATTTTTGCCA
Source organism: Parelbella ahira ahira (assembly GCA_018244795.1). NCBI lineage: Eukaryota > Metazoa > Arthropoda > Insecta > Lepidoptera > Hesperiidae > Parelbella > Parelbella ahira. The sequence continues at coordinate 9,791 of DWME01009459.1, read as the reverse complement.
TCACGCCAAACACGCTTACTAGGTAAACAGAGGGCACGGAATGCCAAATATCTTGGCAAACTACATGCCTTAGAGATACTTTTATAAATTCTAAAATGAACAAATATCCTCACGATGTTTTCCTTCGCAGTAAAAGCTACTGATATTTAATCTCAAAACGCACATTTCTCTACATACATAGGTGCGCGCCATGGAATTGTATCCAAGACTTTTAAAGCACTAGGCTATCACTGCTATATAAATATGACCTAATGTACAATAAATATAAAACCTAATGTACTAAAAATACCAAGGAAAAAGCAGGCCACTCAGTTGCGCCGGTGACAGAAAAACGAACGAACAAACACATATACGCGTATATGCATACATATATTAAGTAAGACTTATTTGCCCAAAACAAACATACGTACAGAGCGATGGAAAATGGAAAATTTTCGACAATAACCCAATGGGTGTATAGAATGACAGAGAATAATTTGGAAACTTGGCCATATTTTAACATTCGTATTATTCAAGCGATATCCCTTTCTACAAACTAAGCATTAATGATGAAATCATCAAAACGTAACATCACGTCTGTAGCCCTCGAAGGGGTAGGCGGAGGAGTGTACTACACTCCAACGTCTCATCTGTTAAGTTTCCATCCCACCATGGAATAGGTGCTGAGCCTATTGCCATACACTGTGCACAGCTCCAGACTCCGAGTCACTACTAGAAATTTCGACTAGACAATCTAAGTTAGAAAATCGAGCGCTGAAGAACTCTATCAAAGCCTTTTTAAAGAACCCCATTGCGCACACTGAATACAAATAATTCGCCTGTCTCAGTTCCGATATGGAGATACATACATACATAGTACATACATGTGTAGGCTTTCCCGACGGCACTTTTTTGTCCATTATACCAACGTTGAGCATACAGGTTGAGAATGGGCATAAGAAACACTGTATATTAAATATTTTTGTTATACGTTATACAGTAGTGTATAACTATGCCTCCAACAAGGCCATAATTCATAGAGATATTATATATAGGGAAGACATATGGCTGCCTGTAAGTAGCAGCATCCTATCTCTATCCAAGAGCCAAGCCAAGTAGCCAAGGGGCATAGAGCAAAGAAGTAATACACAATGACATTAGCAGATAGCAACAAAATTATGGTATGGTAACAATTGATAATAACCCACATTTAAGACAGTGAAGCAAAAGTATTGTGAATAAACCTACCCTCCTTGGTGCTCTCAACAATGCTTCCTAAGGCGGCTATACTCTGATAGCCCTCATTTGGACAGCATGTTGCACTATGGCCTCACTCCATTTCATTCTAAGAGCAGATTCTTGTCGAACAGTGGAACGATAAATATGGTTGATGATCAACATGAGATTGCTCATTTCAGTATCCTGCAGACCGTAATAAACAGAAAAACAACAGTATGCCTTCAACTCATTTTGGATAATAAGCGATAGCTTAACTGATAGATATTGGTATTTGAAATGGTACTGGTACTGGTAAATACCACAATATAATATGGAGAAATTAATTCGGACTATTATGATCAATAATATTCTTACTACCTGTATCTCGTTACTGGTCAGCAACTGCTTCGAGCAAACGCCGTTGCTGCTGCTGCATGAGCTCTTTCTGGAGCATCCACATGCGGTACTTCCGTCCCGTGTGCACTTTGGGCTGGTGGAACTTGAGCCGCTTTCGCCTTCTCTATATACACAACAATACAAAACTTGATCAGCGCTTTAGTCCAATGACAAGTAAACCTGATTGCACATCAGATGTCATCAATTAGATTCCCAGACATACCAGTAGTAATCTAAAGTGGTTTATAAACCAATATTCACAGCACTTCATTAAAAAATATATATCTGTATTTTAACAGTGTTAAATCTGCCAAACTTTATTTGGCCAGCATGGCAGACTATGGCCTTAAAGCTGTTCATTCGGTGAGAAGGCCAGAGTACAACAACGGAATAATAAAAAAGTTGATGACGACGATGAGTGCCTGTATAAAAATGTTTCATGTTCAAAGTGGGAGATATTACAAGCTGGTCTGCTGTGATGGACTTACTTTTTTCTTAGCTGCTGCGTGTTGTTCGGCGTTAGATCTCTTGTCTGATTGCTGTCCAGGCACCCACTGCTGCCCTGGCGAATACAATAGTTATACGGGATCAAATCCAAACCACACGACACAGCATGATTCTGTGTTAGTAATCACACTGTGACGCTATTGTTAGAATATGATTTGCGAACGTGTTTTAGTACTTTCTGAATTTGTTAACCCCAACCCCCTCCTCCTCTCAATCTCAATACTCTCCTGTATGATTCCCGTCCCCATGACTCTCCCAACACCCCTAGCCTGCCTGGACCTGCCGCAATTTTTTCACTCGTTCATTTTACTCCTATACTTCAATGTTACACAACAAACATGGGAAGATCTAGATTCTAGAAGATACTTCCGCACGCTGTCACTAATTATAATACTTTTAGTCGTAATTTACGCAGGTCTGAACAAAATTTTTATAATGGCAAAATCTAATCAAAGCTATCGTAAAGCATAAAAATATATCATTTGATGTAATGTTTTCAAACTATTTTACATAGAGTGATCAAATATGATTATTTAAAAACTGTTATTAAAGGCATGCTACAAGATCTGATGTAATCTTCAAGTATCCATTAGTGGATTTAATTTTACATGCAAGTTTAGTTAATAATACACATAAAAAAAAGTTTATGAACACATCTTGATATCAATAAAAATAATAATAAAATAGATGATTAAAACTGACACCGCAAAAGCGGAAGCATAATGATTCATAGTATGTACGGCAAGCGGGAACTTTTATCTATATTATTATTTATCTATAGCCATGCATTTATTTAAATCACAGTAAAATTAATTTAATTGATAGAATGATATGGATGGTAAGCAGAATATAAGCAATTGATTGTATTTTTTTATAAATTTGTATTCATGCTAAATTTTTTTTTTTCTCTGACTTGTCATCCTTGTATCAGCTGCCCTTGCCTGTTCAAAAGGAAGGTACAGCTAGATTAGGTAATGATAACGGAAATTAATTTGTGTACCTAATGCCCCTATAAGACTTATGACCTATATGAAATCCTTGATCCCATAGACCCGTTTACTTAAATTCCTTATTAACAATTTAGATACGATCTTGTCGCAACTAGAGCAATGAGTTGGTTACAAATGTCAAATGTAATTAAATGACAATTCAATTCTATCTACAATTCTTGTAAGGAAAATAAAAGTATGTCAACCATGTATGGATTGAAACCAACAATGTAATTTACATTAAACTATATAACGTTTTGTGTTTTTGTGGGTGTGTCTGTGTATATGTGTGCGGTGAGCGGAGCGGGGCGAGGTGGGCGGCAGATGGCGCGGGGCGGGGTCTCACGTCGAGGTGGTGCGGCTGCGCGTTGGGGTGCTTGCGGTGCGCGGCGTGCTGCTCGTAGTGCGCGCACTCCTCCAGGCGCGTGACGCCGGCCAGCCGGTAGCGGTGCAGCTCGGCCAGCCGCACGCGCAGCTCGCGCTCGCGCCACAGCCCCGCCACCACGCCCGCCTGCTCCGCGCGCCCGTAGAACTGCGCCGTCCAGCGCAGCCGCTCCGTGAACTCCCTGCCCGCCACACGCTCTTTATTCACATCTTATCAATCTAATATTCTTTCTCTTATATTTAGACTATATAACAGGCAATGCTCTGGAATCCGGGGTAGACAGAAGAGTGTACTACACTCCTACATTACACCCCTTACGGTTACATACCATGGAATAAATTACGAGCTTATTAATTACCATACACTGAGCATAGTTCAGACTCTGCACCCCTATTAGAAATTTTAAATTTAAAAATCCAATAGTACCCAACCCGGGGTTTGAACCCAAGCCCGCCCGACCGGCAGTCACGCTTGCAGCAACTCAACCAAAGAGGCAGTCTAAATAAATATGTATCTTACTCTGTTTAAATATGTATCTTACTCTGAACATAACATCTAACATCATAGAATCAAGAAAATATACAAATTTCATATGAATTCTGAAATCTTTTAGTTAATGACTTTATGAATTAAACATGAACCACTAATAATAATGTATGTAACACTCACTTCTTTTCTTTGGCAAGTTTTCCTAGTGTTCTCTGTTTATTCCTTTGATTATTGAAAAACACAGATACTAGCTGATAGTCCCTCACAAGTCTTTTTCTTCTTGTTCTCTCCCTCAGTCTTCTTGTATAAATATCTACTTGGGACAACTTCAATGCTGCAAAACAAACAAGGTTGAAATTAGTCAGACATGATTCATGATTTCCTAATTTCTAAATATATACATATACAGGCAATGTAAACACTTGTCAAGTCACTGGAAATACCACATGTATCTCTTCTGATACCTAAACATAGCTTATAAGGATGCTATTTGATTATAGAGGAAATCTGAATGTGTGAATGAATAAAAATGATAACAGAAATATTACCATTATACATGTAATTTCAAAACCACAATTTTATGTGTCAAATTAAACAAAATATATTGTGATTAAGACTATTGTACCAAATAGGACAGTCTGACAATATGGTAACTCATATAACACAAGAACTAAAAGTTAGGTACACAGCTTTTATGTTGCAGAAGATGAACCATCATTTTGTTCTCTAAATCATTTTGTTCCGCCAATTAGAATATCTAGCAGATAAGAATGGTAACCTGCTAAATGTGTAAATAAAACTAAATTACAGTAAAGGGGTTGTAATTAAATTAAACATACCAACATCAAGTTCATCATCATCACCATTTAGAGATAATGTTGATATGAGCTGTTCTGCTTCATGATCATGTTCCTGGAATGGATAATTGTATTTATTGTACATTACACCATACAACATTATTAATGGAATTAATTATTGGCATGAATGATACAGACAGGGCGCGATGGCGCTCTTTGGGGGAGGCCTATGTCCAGCAGTGGACTGAGATAGGCTGATGATGTGATGTGTGATGATGAATGATACTTTAATGATGTCGTACAACATCATACATGCTTTTTTCTCAATTTTTTCTAAAGTAAAATTTACAGTACCAAATTGAACATCATTAAGTTGTTATATTAGAGTATTAAACATTAAAATTATCAAAAACCTTTCTGTCACTGCCTGTTAGACACATATGCCCTATCAAAATAAATAATTATCAATGTTAGACATAAAGCTGGTATCACACAAGTCTTGGTAAAAACATTTTTATTTACATTAATAAAAAGTAACTATTGACCTGTTATTCCTAAAGGGGCAGGCAAAGGGATATGGTGCACTCCCACATTTCACCATTTATGTTAACATCCCACCATGGAAAAGGTAGTAAGCCTATTGCCATACACCAATCCAGGTGTGTTTTGTGTAGAACCAGTCTCCAATGGACTAATAGAAATGTTTACTAGAAAATCTCAGTCAGAAAAATGTTTCAATTACTATATGCATAATAAACATTTGTTATCAATGTCTCCTTAACCAAACTAGTAAATTCCAATATTTCGAACATTAATATTTTACTTTAATAATACAATGTGATTAAATGAATCAATTACTCTTTCAAAGTCATCCCTGTTGGACATGTAACCAAGTTGTGCTGCTTCATCTGGAGTCACCGCTAAAGGCAGCAGCCTGGACACTGCACTGGGGCCGAGAGGACCATCATCTCTGTCCGCACAGTGCAATGAGGGCCTACTAGTGCTTTCTATATTACCCCATGTGGCTCGGCCAATACTACCTTCTAAATATCTTGTTATGTACTCGTCTTTTGCCTCTGAAAATGTTTTAATAATATTGTAGTAACATGACTTGCACATTAATCCATTTACAATAGACGTAAATGTGTCAAAATAATTTACAACAAAATATTTTTCTCATAAAGTCAACTGGGCCATACAATAACCAACATGGTGTTGGCATCTTTATTAATATTAAAATTAACTTTTAAAACTAATATGTACCTTAAAAACTTATCTTTAACGGGAATAAACATTTAGAAGTACATTTGTGTAGGACATACTATAGTATATAAATTATAAACTGAGAATACTATGATGAACTATCAACTTACCATCAGGTGTCCTAGTTTCTATGTGCTTTGCTATATCTTCCCAATTGCCAAAACCAAATTGCTCTATTGCATCTAATAATCTGACTTCTTCGTTTGCTGACCAACTGGTACGTCCCAAAAATATACCAAACGCTCCTGAATCCTATGAATGGTATATAATCAGTACACGATGCAATTGAATCGATTAAATTGTAGGCGAAAAGAGGATAATTACCATAAACTGATAAGAATGGTCATTTTTATGCTGTCCTATTTCAGCTCCAAGCGAAAAACACTGAAAAAATTATAATGTATTTGTTACTACAAAATTCAAACTTAGCGCCAAAACTTCAAACAAAAATGGCAACGATGCAGTATACCTGCAAACAAATATCAAAGTCAACGCATTCAGCACATCTTACACGAACTCCGTTTATTTCTTCTTGACAATAAGTGCAATTATATTTTGCATATAAATCTGAAAACGACATATTTATAAAAGCGACATACAAGTAGTAATCGCGCGTTGGCAAACTTGACAGTTTTCGAATTACTACTCACCGGCCATCTTTTCTTCACAGACAATTCATTGTAGAAATCTTGTATACAGAATATCTAATCAAACAGGTAATACAAAACGATGCGTAAACAAAGACCTACTTTTCGACACCCACAATGTCTTTCGGCTATTATACGGAAGTTTATTTATTATAAATTCCTGAAAATACTATTGCATACCTAAAATTAATTCCTATACAGTGCAATTGTTTACACAATACTTGTTCAATAATTCCGTATTAATTTGGTCATGAAAACATTTACAAATTAAAAAATTATAATACCTACATACCTATGTTCTTTTTTGTATTTTGCACAACATTTCAATTTGAATCATTGGCTAGGCAGCAGTTTCCAATTTCAATGCAGGATGCTCCTCTGCACATAATATTCTAAAAATATAAATAGATATGAAGAGTAGTTAATTAGAAGGTAGCTTCCATACGACCATACCTGGGTATTTAATAATGCAATCTCTCTTTTGCCGAATTCTAAAAAGAGGAAAAACTTATTTTATTTTTTTAAATACCCTCTCTTTACAGTTACGTCCAAAATAATATTTTAATTTTTTTGTTCTGAAATATATGAATACATCCGAGTAAATTTTGTCTCATTTTATTTATTCTAAAAGGAGACTACTAAACCATAAGTACTGAGCATTATGTCACTTTTTCGTTCACTTCAGCCATCTGTCATACAAAAAAATATTTTTGTTGAGTATTTCACAATCTGTTCACGTGAACTCGAAAATCCCTAAATTTCTTTCGTGCAGCAATTCAAAACAAGGAATACTTTTAAAATTATTGCCTTGAAAATAAAAACGAGTGAAATTTCAAGTCAGTTCTAAGGACACAATAGTGCAATGTAACGTGATAGGTGATCAAGATCTTTTCATAGTAGTTAGTCTCGGTCTGCGACCATGAAATCTAGTAAACGAAGACTGCAAGCGCTCACGGAAGGTTCTGATGGAATGCCTAATTACCTTAAAATGGAGGACTCGGAGACATCCATACCGCCAGTGTTCAGATCACGATTACACGACCTGTTTTCCCAAATCGAAAAGGAATTTGACGTTCTTTACACAGAGAATTTAAATCGTAAGTTATCCTTATTTGTTCAATTTTTAATATCAATTTTATGTATGAAATTTGTCGTAATTATAAGATTCTTGTATAGCAATCTCACAATACTGTCTGTGTTTGTAGTTCAAGAGAAAATAGACATTCTTAGTGAGAAACTTGAAAGAGAGAGCTATGTGGGTGACAAACAAAATCTAGACTACATCGAATTTGAAACTTCAGGGAAGAATTCCAAAGTAAAATGTAAGTATTTTTCTATCAATATTTTTTACATAGTATAATTTGTTATCATGCTGTGCTTTTACATCTAAAAATTATAAATGGGTTTTTTATCTTAGTAAAAATGCTTTAAAAAATATAAACCTAGTTTATGTCATAATGAAAAACTATATATAATTTTACAATAGATGTTTTTGAAAAGAATTGAAGAACATTTCAGTATTTTGATTATTGTAGATTTTATAAAAAGAAATGTCAATTCTTAATTAATTGTATTAATTACATACAAATAAGTTTTATTTTTTTATGACTTCTGTACATACATTTTTTGTACTAAAAACAAACTTAAATCTGCAAGAGCACAAGAAACAAAGGTTTTTGTGGAGACTTCCAAGTGTAGTGTAACTTTAAATATTGTAAAACTAATTGAGTGTTGAGGTCAAATTTGTTTGTACCAATTTTATTTTTTTTATTTATGGTATTTTGTGAAAATATGAAGAATTCATCATTTCATCATAATGATGTTGATGAAGAATTCATTCATATGATATTTTTTTATATGATTCCTATGCCTTTTTGTAGCAAAGTATGCTTAAAAATGTAAATTGTGACTTATCCTTGATAGCTTTAAAAATATTGATATTTGGTAGAGTGTAAAAAAAACAGTACATTCATCCACAAATGTTAAATGTTATTAATTTCGTGCCAGTGAAGCATAAATTATTGGATATTTGTTTTATTGCAATAAAATATAAAAACTATAATTTTTTAGTATCACAAAACAACTCTCAAAAGGTGAAAGCGAGCCACAAACTTAGGGTTCAAACAAGCAAGATAGTGTCCAGCTTCAAGGCTCCGACATACAACTGCCAGCTTGTGAGAGAATTCACCGGACACAAGGATGGGATCTGGGATGTATCTTCTGCCAGACCTGGACAGCTGCTAATTGGTACAGCATCGGCGGGTAAGAAATACTGTTACTTACGTATTGATACTACAATATTACTATTAAACCTTCATAAAATAATTATTATTATATCATCACTCCAGGTCTCATTAGGTGGGCAGAGAGTATAGAGTGCCAAATATGTCCTTTCTTATTTCTGTACATTAATAACTTTCTTTATACAATCCTTCATCTCTCTCTCCTCTTTATTGTAATATTTCTCCTCATAGAAATATGACCATGGTTATTTTTTCTTTTACAGCTTCTATGAATACTTTTTAAATGGTCAAATGTTTTTTGCTATTATTCATTTATTCATGTTTAAACGATTTCATTGTCTGTTTCAATAACACATGAATATTGCATGTGCACAGGTAATTAAGTTGTTTGTTATAATTAGTTCCTTCGCTGAACATATGAAATTACTGTTAAGTTACCTGCAACTGTTTAAATTTGATATCTTGTTGTCATTTAGAAAAAAAATGTTTGATATTGTTTGTTGATCGCAAACCATTTATTTAATATTTGTTTCCCTAAAACTAAGTGTCACAAAGCTTGGTTTTAAACACATGAGAGTAATGTCAACTAGAAATTTTAAATTCAGATGATAAATATGCAACAAAATCTAAGAAACCCATTATGGTTTTGAAATTTTTGACAAACATTCCGTCGATATTAACATACAAAATCTGGTCATACTTCAAACAAAATTGCTATTTTGATGATCTCTAGAATGAAACCCATTATTTTTCTCAATAAATATTTACAGTTTTCGTCCAATAACAAACAATATAACCATACAACATCATAATAATCCTTATAATGGTTTTGTGTAGATCACACAGCCTGCGTCTGGAGTGTGGAGTGGGGCAAATGT